>JAWPHD010009756.1:0-100541 GCA_037043455.1 Cyrtodaria siliqua | reverse complement strand
CAAGTGCCATTAAGGACCACTTGGAACCTAATAAATGAATAGGAAAGAATGGATATTTCTTTTGGAAGAAACCGAATACAATGTTTGCCTAGTATTCTCATATGCATTTTTACAAGAAAACCCTATCTATATGAAACGATACACACATCAAATTAAAATGGATAGAACAACTTATCGTCTTTATGTTTATGATGTCTTTAGGAAATCATGACAATTTCGTTTGTGGATGAAGTGGATAAGAAGACTAGTTCTGTAATAATAAATGACGAGATTTGAAACAATGTAACTGGTAAAACGATTTTCCCGATTTTCCTTTGATTTTTTTTAGTCATTAAATCGTAGCAACGTAATAATGAGTCGTACGCACGGGATAATAATCTATGTGAATGAAATAATAATTCATACGCACGAAAAAAAAAATCGTGACCGCGAAATATTGAATCATGCCCACAAGGTAATTAGCGAATCGGTGACCTGAACGCCATTTGTGATATTGATACCTCCTCCATATTGATTAGTGATACTAGTACACCCACGCTATTGAATATTGATGCTCACTTCACATTGCGTATTGATATTCCCTTCCGATTTTGCTAATACCCCCTCCTCACTGAGTATTGATAACCCTCCCGATTGAGTATCGATACCCCTTCCTCATTTAGTATTGATACCCACTCCCGACTGAGTTTTGATACGCCCTCGCTATTCAGTATTGATACTAACTCCACACTGAGTTTTGATAATCCCTCCCCATTGAGTATTGATACCCTTCCCTATTGAGTATTGATACCCAACGCTATTGAGTTTTGATACCCCTCCCAATTGAGTATTCATACCCCATCACACTGAGTATTGATATCCTCTCCATTGCGTATTGATAACTCACCACATCGAGTTTTGATACCCCTCCCCATTGAGTATTGGTACCCCTCCACATTGAGTACCTATATAATCTCTCCATCGAGTACTCAATGGAGAGGTATTATAGATACTAAATGTGGAAAGGGGTATGAATACTAA
Organism: Cyrtodaria siliqua; assembly: GCA_037043455.1. Taxonomy (NCBI): domain Eukaryota; kingdom Metazoa; phylum Mollusca; class Bivalvia; order Adapedonta; family Hiatellidae; genus Cyrtodaria; species Cyrtodaria siliqua. The sequence continues at coordinate 99,521 of JAWPHD010009756.1, read as the reverse complement.
ATGGGGAGTGTATCAGTACTCAATGGGGGAGGGTTATCAATTCAGTACTCAACAGACGGGTATGAATACCTCAGTTGGGAGGTTTTTATAGATTCTAGATGTGGAGGGCATATCGATACTCAATGAGGAGCAGTATCACTACCACAGGTGGGAAATTATCTTGTGCGCACTTAACTAGTATTACCTCGAACGCATGAAATATTTGTTCACACAGAAATATTTGTTCACACATGCCCTTTCGCCTTTTATAAACGTATGCATAGATGTACACATACATGTATATATGCATGCAAATATGGCTTATATTTCTGACATTTAAGCGTCACTTATTCAGCGATTATCTTATTAAGCTAATACGATAATCGCTGGATAAGTGACGATAATATGTATTGGCCAATAGACTCATACGTCACAATAATCCTAAATGCTAACTTAATTTTCCAACACACTTAAGAGTAACGGTATTATATATCAACGGATTCCACCTTGAAACGTTGTTTCTGATGTTGTTCTGTCTGTTAGGTTGTGTCAAAATTTGTGTAAGGTTAAAATTATCAATGATATGAATAAATGTTTCATATACAAAGCGATACTGGCAGGTTCGTTGATGAATGAAATATTGTCATCCCATGGCAATTTTGGAAAGTTTAGGTCTCCAGTTAACCAAATAGTACCTTTGTTCTTCCTGACTAGTTCAAGTGACTTCCTGAGTTCTTCTAGACTGTTTTCATCATGTTAATGTGGCCTGTAATAAGCATCTATATGAAGAGGTTGGGCTCCAACAATTTCAATCTTTATCCAAGTAATTTCACAGTTTGTTGTGAATTTCGGTCGGTGAGAGCAAAAAAGGCGATTGCTTACCAGTATGAAGACAACACCGCTTCTTTTAACTCCTGAGACCTATCTTCTCTGTGTAGGATTTAGCCCTCTGGTAGAAACTCACTACTTTTAATATCAGGTGTTAGCCATGTTTCATGGCTAGGATACTCTATGTTACTAGAGTTTTAAACTCACCTATTTTGTTAACTACAGATCTGAAATTAATATACAGTACTTTTATTTTGCGAGAGTGATTTTGTTTTGTTTTTTACTGAGCTACATTTCTCAGACTTATTTAGAGTAGATGTCAGGCCTGTGTCCAGGTCATGTATTACTGCATGTATGAGACGCATAATAGCAACTAGGATACACATGTAGGGTTACTCCGAGGTCTCTCTAGAGGAGGTCTTCAATGTATGAAGAATACATAAGACCAAACTCATCATAATGTATTAGGTGCCCCTAAATGTGCCCCTAGGTCCCTCTAAAAGTGCCCCGAGGTCCCTTTTGAGTAGGTGTTCAATATATGAAGCAAGCATGAGAACAAATTCATGATAATTTATAAGATCCCTCTAAATATGCCCGTGGTACGTCTAGTAGTACCCCGATGTCCCTTTACAGTAGGTTTTCAATGAATGAAGCAAGCATAAAACCAAATTAGATGATACTGTATTAGGTCCCTCTAGACGTGCCCTAGATCCTTCTAATGTGCCCCGAGGTCCCTTTAGAGGAGGTCTGCATTAGGTCCCTCTAAATGTGCGTTAGGTCCCTTTAAATGTGACCGTGGTCCCTCTAACTGTTCAAAGATGTCCCTCTAGAGTAGGTCTTCAATTAATGAAGCAAGCATAAAAGACTAACTCATGATAATGTATTAATTCCTTCTAAATGTGCCATAGGTCCCTGAGTTTAGGTCCTTCTAAAGGTGTCCCGGTGTCCCTGTAGAGTAGATCTTCAATAAATAAAGCATGCACAAGACCATACTCATGATAATGTATTTGGTCCCTCTATAGTGCCCCGACTTCCCTCTAGAGTAAGTAGGTATTCAATGCACGAAGCAAGCATAATACCAAACTCATGATATTGTATTAGGTCCCGTTATAAATGCCCTAGGTCGTCCATCTAGAAGTGCCCTAGGTCCCGCTAAATGTGCCCGAGGTATCTCTAGATTCGTGTATGAAGCAACGATAAGACCAAACTCGTGATAATGTGTTGGGTCCTTCTAAAAGTGCCCTAGGTCCCTCTAACTGTTTCTAAATATGTCCTTATCATTAAGGTGCAGTGGATATGGTGTCTGCAATACAAGTTTTACATCCACGTTAGTTCTGCAATATGTCTAGCTTTTATTTTAAAGCTTCTAGTAGCATCATTATCATAAATTAGTTATTCAACCGGTTGAACAGTAACGTTACTAAATGTATGATCTGACTGACGAAAGTATTGATACAAGTAATTTGTTTAACTCTTTAGGATTACCCGCATTATATTTATGTTCATTTATTATTCCTTGCATATCATATTATAATTATAAGTGCCTGACCACTATTTCAGTTTAACTAATTACTCTCTGATTTGTCAAATATATGTTCTTTAATTAAGTTCTAATTCAAAATATATTGCTGTTCACAATTCAGGGGGCGAATAACGTATGTTACCAGTGAAATGTTTATCAAAAGAGAGGTTATGACACTATAATTTTGCAACACACTGCATGTTTAGTGGCTGACCTACATACATAAATACTTATAAGGGTGATCCTTTGGAAACAACAAACACAATCAAGAGGAGAATAAAGTAGCAGACTCTGTTTTAATGAGTATGTTCATGATAGGTAATGTGTTGTAATAAGCAACAAGTTCGCCATTACGATTTCCTCTTCGATGGTCTACTCTAATCCTGAAAGGACTGTACCGTTTGATGATTGTCTCCAATCGTGTTTGAGTGCTATTAATTGTTTATTCCTTTGTTGCCCAGGTCATTGAGTACTTGCGTTGTGGCTTTCAAGGCTTTTTTATATTTATATATCGAGGCTTCAGTGCAAGACTATAAGAATCTTTCATGGGTATCCGGTGAAGATAGGGAATTCCAACCCGAAGTATAAGTGTTTTTATCGGAACTGAGGCTCTGCCGAGGTTCCACTTAAAACACTTATACCGAGGGTTGGGATTCCCTATCTTCACCGAATACCCATAATAGATTATTTTTCTTGCATATCAGAGACATGTTGTGCGTCGAAGCCGCCAGCAACTAACGTTTTACATATTTCCTGCATACCGGATGTCGACCCTAGGGTGAGATGGAAATATCTAGCCCCGGTAAAATGACGGATATCCTTGTCCGGTATGTAAGACTATTGTATCCCCTTCTTTATCATATGTAGTTTCATATTGCGCTGGCCACTCGATATGCGAGATCACCTGTGTATTGTATTGCCTAATAATGCTGCCAGATGATATAGCCTGGTGATGCTGCCTGATGATATAGCCTAATAATGCTGCCTGATGATATAGCCTGGTGATGCTGCCAGATAAAAAGGAACCTATTGTTCACATATAATAATACTGTAATTGAAAATGTAAATAAGTTTACCTATTTGGGAATTGTCTTTACCACAGGCGGTTCTTTTGATCAAACGTTCGAATCATTAAGTGGCCAGGCATTAAAGGCAATCTTCAAAATGAAGTCATATATAGATCAATTTACTGACTTATTGGTCAGTCACACTTTAGACATTTTTGACAAACTCATTTTGCCAGTATTTAATTATGGCGCAGAGATATGGGGATTCTCAAATGCGGAAAAGTTAGAGAAAGTACACCTTCAATTTTGTAAACAACTTTTATGTGTTAAAACACAAACTCAAAACAATTTCATATATGGAGAACTCGGGAGAGTCCCTTTAAAAATTCAACGTATGGCCTATATTATCCGGTTCTGGTTAAAAATTACACGTACGAGTGATCGCAAATATATAAAACATATGTATAATGTTATGTTAGATGATATGATCGTAAACCCATTCAAATTAAACTGGGCATCTCAAGTTGAAGGGTTATTGAAACGAACAGGATTTAATGAAGTTTGGTATTCTCAAGGAGTAGAAAACATAACGTATTTCATTAATATATTTAAACAACGAATTAAAGATATGTTTATACAAAATTGGAATGCTGAATTATCGGATTCCACTAGAGCTAGTACATACAGAATAATATCAGATTTCAGGTTTAAGTATTATCTAGATGTTGTTGTTTTTACAAAACTAAGAGTCTCTAGTCACAGGTTAGAAATATAAACTGGTCGATGGCATAGACCAAATAAAACACCAAGATCCGAAAGAAAATGCCAGCTATGTAATATACTTGAAGACGAATTTCACTTTGTATTGGAGTGTTCACTATATCAAGATATTAAAAAAGAATATGTTAACAAATATTTTTGGAAACGGCCAAACATACCAAAATTTATTGAACTTATGACAAGAGAAAACAAGAGTTTATTAAAGAAACTGTCCGTTTTCATTTGTAAAAGTTTTAAAAGAAGAGACGACATGTTTTATAAATAAATATCACTTTTCTCCATTTTTGTCCACATATATAAATGTGTTCTGATCAGTACTTAGGAATATTAATTTAAAAATATATATTAAACTCTTATTTACTTAATAGTTGTCAAATACTTTTTAACTAGTAACATATACAGATGATCTTGAAACTCACCTATGCAATTATACAAATTGTCATTAACTGGAAAATATTGTGTGTATTTCATATACATGTTTATATGTATGTACTATTTGCATGTGTACTGTTTGGCGTAATGCCTTATGTCTATCTATCTATCTACATAATGGACTGTTTCACAGGATCGGCGTTCTCTGAAGCCATGCTGGAGGTCGTACATGAGGATGTTGCTATCCATGTGCTTGACAAGGTTCGAAGCTACAATATGTTCGAGGACCTTGCATAGAATGCAAGTAAGAGATATGGGTCGGTAGTGTGCCGCTAGAGACGTGTCACCTTTCTTGAGGAGAGGCGATACATAAGCAGTAGTCTATTCCTTTGGTACATGGCCTGTTTCTAGGGACAAACTGAAAATTACCTGAAGGATGAGTGATATTTGCTCTCGAAGTTCCTGGAGAACTAGAGGTTTAATCCTTTTTGGCCCGGTGGCCTTGTTTGGGTTAAGATCCTTAAGGAGTTTGAGTATGTCTATGTCCGGCATGATTGTTGTTTTATTTGATAGTGAGGGTGATAATGTTGGTATTTCGATGTGAGTTTTATCAATGTGGTTTTGGTTGCTAACTTGGTATAGTTGACTGAAGCTTATTGGGGATTTAGGAGTGAAAACAGATTAAAATTGTGAGTTTAGAATGTTTGCTTTCCCAGTTGTGTCTGTGATTAGTTTACCTTCAGATTGTAGAGGGGGAATTCCTTGGTTGTTTTGACGACCATTTTTCAGAAATAAGAACATTTTTATTTTGAATTTGCCTTGGGTTTTCATCCTTCTGGTTTACTCCAATGATATCTTCCAAGTATGTTTCTTAGGTAGACTTTCTTTAAATTCGCATTGAGAGTAGTATAGATACTGGGGGTACCAGGCCAGTTTCCCCTCGCGGGGAACGAGAATAACTAGCGAAATATGCCAGGGGTGACTCAGGCGTAACTCTCATTTATATCACCAAGATCTAAATGTAAGTTACGCCTAAATCAACACCAACATATTTCAACAGTTTTCTCAAGCACCCCGCTCAGGAAAACTCGCCTGATACCCCCAGTACCTATACTACTAATTAATCCAGGATCTTTCAGGGGAGGTAATTCTAATTTTCAAGGGAAATAACTCTTTTTTTCAAGGGAAATAACTCTTTTTTTTCAAGTGAAATAAATCTTTTTTCAAGGGAAGTCGTTTACAATGTCACATGACCGTTTATAATATAAACGTCTATTTATAGACCATATCACACAACCGTTTACAATTCATTTCGCTTCAAGGTTGCCTTAGCATTTCATTTCCCTTTTAGGTTACAATGTCACATGACCGTTTATAATATAAACGTCTATTTATAGACCATATCACAAAACCGTTTACAATTCATTTTGCTTCAAGATTGCCTTACAATGTCACATGACCGTTTATAATATAAACGTCTATTTATAGACCATATCACACAACCGTTTACAATTCATTTCGCTTCAAGGTTGCCTTACAATGTCACATGACCGTTTATAATATAAACGTCTATTTATAGACGATGCTGCCATCCCAACACTTAGTATTTTCACCATACTATACCCCAATCTCCTATATATACTATACCACCGACCGCTTGACTTTAAAAAGGGTTTTCAAATTTGCATAAATTTAAATTGTCATAGTTAGTAATTTTAATTAGCGTTGTGCTGCAGTACAATCGGATCAATTAGTTGTGTTGGTAATAATAGCCTTGGCATTTGCTTTAATATTTGTAAAAGTACTTTTAAATATTAATTAAAATAAATATTTGTCACAAAACGGATGGAGGAGATGTTCCGATGACCTTTGACTCCGAAACCGAAACCGAAACCGAAACGAAACCGAAACCGAAACCGATTCGGTGGGGATTCGGCGTCTGCATTTTGGAACCCACTACCTGCTTTGAACACACGCTTGTTATTGCTTAATGTTTTGAATGTCCTGAAATGATACCCAACTATTAAAGCTATTATCATAACCGACCCATTTTACTAATGCTTGTTTCTTTTTATAATCACGTCGTATTACTTTTTCAATCCTGAATATTTTTTGCTTTGCTTTTATCATCTCTAATTCATAAAAGCTGCCATCAATGTTTTCGTTGTTTAAATCTTTTATTTTGTATGTCACAGGATTTGTGTTTTGAATTTTATCAACAACAAATATTTCTTCAGTCCAATTTGGGGTATAACCTTTCTCAAACGTTCTTTTATATTTACTAATTCTAACATTATCCCCTATTTTAAACTTTGGTTTAATCTGAGTACTTTTCATCTTTCCATACAAGTTGAAATACACTGTTCCTTTATTTTTTTCATCACTAGCCTCAATCGGTGTCATTTTAATACTCCGATGTTTTGTATTATTATACTTGTCAACCATTTCTTGTAACACGTCTAAATATGTGTTTGTATTGTTAGCTGTAAAATATTTCCACATCTTTTCTTTTAATGTCCTGTTAAATCGTTCAATTATTACAGCTTTCCCAAAATTAAAAGTGTGATACATTTTCATATTATTATCATCAAGGAATTGCTTAAACGTCTTGTTATAAAACTCCACACCTTGATCAACCCACAGCAATTTACATTGTCTTTCTGTACTGATTATCTGTTGAAACGCTTTAGTAATTTCTAAACCAGTTTTGTTTGGAACGGGTACAACCCAAGCAAATTTACTAAATAAATCAATAACAGTAAGCAAGTATTTAGTACCTTTATTATACTTTGAAAACGATTGCATATCAACCAGATCAGCAGACCATATTTTATCAATTTCATTAACAATCACACGGCGTTGAGTGAACTTTCTTCTTATAGGCTTATGAAGTTCATCTGCTAACTTGTCAGTCCATTTCAACGCCTTTTCTCGTTTTGTGGGTTTCCAAGACCAAGTTTATATTTTGCACTAATAACTGGTTTTACTATCAATTTTTTAGCAATCTTTTCTCCAATAGTTTTAGACATGCTATATTTTAAACCGGCCAACATGCTTTTATCACACATTGATTTATTACTAGGATTTTCATCATAACAATAATCATGATTTTTACAAACATCATCTAATTCATTTACCGGCTCTCCACTATCAAGTGGATTACCAGGACCGCAATATTTATAACCAGGAAGCGTTAATCCCTTTTTAGGTAACAGAGGAAGCATAGCTTTATGAATATCAATATTTCCACCTTCTGTGTTTTTAACAAACTTTGTTTTAGTAATACCACAAGATGCACATGTTGCCCTTAACATTTTTCTACCATTTTTTGCTAAAACATACTTAGGATTAATATTTTCAGTAACCTTTTTTTCTTTTATGTGTGCCAGGTCCAATATGATCATCAAGATTAATAATACCGCATTCTTGTTTATTTAGTTTTGTCGGCAATTTGTTTTTGCTGTACACCCCACTAAATTTTTGTATGCCTAGCTGCTTAACCCATTTTATTATATCTAAGTTAGAGATAGGTTCATTTTTAAAATTTAATTTTTTTTTATGAACGGGATACTTCTGTATGGTCTAATTTGTGAATCTACTTGTAAACCTTTTCCACGATCAACTCTTAGTCCTTTTCCTTTTCTACCTACTTGCAAACCTTTTCCAGTTAAACCACTAATAAGAGATCCAATCAATGGAATTCCTAATGATGCAAGCATTCCAAGAAATTCTCCACCCTGCTGTTGTTTTTTAGTTAGTTTAACAGGGCAGTGACCTTTTGACTTTGCTATCTTCTTTCTTTGTGCAAGTGTTAATTTATTTGATTTTAGAAGTTTTGTTTTTTTATCACTAGGAACAGTTGCCGTTACGTCTTGCTGTTTTTTACCACTGGGTACAGTTACCGTTTTGTTACTAGAAGCACATGCCAGTACGTCTTGCAGTTGTTTTTGTGTTAGTTTAATCGTGCAGGAACCTTTTGACTTTGCTATTTTATTTTTTTGCGCAGCTGTTAATTTATTTGATTTTAAAAGTGTTTGTTTTTTATCAGCAGGAACAGTTACCATTCCATTTTCAAATATTTTACCAATTCCAGTACTTGCCAGACCACTAAGTGCCCCTGTTGCTAAAGGCCCTAATATCTTTGGAGCAAATTTAGCAACTGTTGGCAATATTGTTTTAGTTAACAAACCAGCTAATGCACCTAAAAAGCCTCCATTCTTGGACTGAGACCTCATTTGTGATTTTGATATACTTATATCTAATCCCCGTCCATCAGATTTAGCTTTGTTAATATTGTTAATTTGAGTAGCTGTTAGCAGCAAAGGAAAATTCCCAGTTAGTTGGTTATTTTTAACCTGAGTGTTAATTCACTTTTGTTTTCATAAGCCTTTGCTAAACTTTGTTTTTGTCCATCTGTTAAATTTACTGAATAATTTACGTAAGTCATATATATTATAAGTTAGATTAAACTATTACCAATTCATTTCCGACAGTATCAATAACTACATCTACTTCATAGAGAACCAGAGCATAAACTTTATATCTAGCGGTATGAACGTCGTTTAGTTTATATCTTAAACTTAGTTGTTTTGGATCAACACTGACTTCATTTTCCTTGTAACTCAAATCGAAATATATCATTCCGAAGAGATTTTTAAAATTATCCACCTTGAGTAAAGTTCCGGTGTTTTTATCATTTTGTTTGTAAGAATAATTAATAACATCTCTGAATATTCTTATGATATTAACTGTATTCAGTTTCTGGATAATAAACTCCGTTTCCAACTTCCAATCTAGCTGATTGTAAATAGCAATTAGCATCAGCAGCATTTACCTTAAACGTATCCAAAAGATGAGGATTTTGTGTTTGAGAAGAACTCTTGTCAGCCCTTTGCAAATACACAAAAACGTGTTTGGGACTTTTGACTCCGGCCGTTATTCTATATACAGATTCTGTTAGTTGAGTACTTCCGCTTTCTTGTATCATTTCACGAAGATAAGTCCATCTTGTTGATGTCATATGATTTGTCATTACGTAACTTAAACCATCTGAGTTAAATATCATTCTGGGTATCCACAAAACTAATTTATTAATAATTACTCGGCCATCATCACCACCAGCTTTGAAAATTAGCACAATATCATCTGTTAGTTGCAAGCTGATTTGAATCTGACTAGGAGGAAGCATGTTTGTTTCCAAACCTCCAAAGAAGGAATATTTATTTAATGGGATTATAGAGTCAACTTTTTGATAAGTTATGATTAAAGCATGGCGAATAGCAAAACCTTGATTATAGGTATCTTCATCCTTCCGAGATTCTGCAATATCTGTACTATCTAAATAAAAATATTCGTTTGTTCCAGTTGTCTTTGCATAGTCATCAGAAATTTCAAGCAAGCTTTTGATATTAACAAATCTGTGAAGATTATTTCCTTCGTAAACTATTTTCCCATTTTGCTTTACTTGCATTTGATCAATCAGTGAAGCTGCATCGTTAATTAAAGCAATTCTGTCAGCGTCTGCGAAATTGGCTCCATCAGCAAGTTCGTTTACTTGAAAACTGATTTCAAAATATGCATTATACCAATCAAAGTAAGAACTTCTGTCATTTAGTGTAAATTGGTAGCCACTTTTCATTTGTCTGGTATTATTTCCTGGTTGTGTCACGGGGGTATCTAACTGAATAGGTACATGCTCGTATCTAGTATTATATTGATTACTTCGAAACATCTATGTATACTAGTAATTAGATTATTTTTTATTAATTAATCGATTAATTCTCGCATGAATTTCCCTTCCGGAAAGTAATCTATTAATTTTTGCATTTACATCTTCTTCAGTTTCAGCCACAACTTCTTTTTTGTTATCAGCCTTTGTAAGTTCTTTTAAAATCATCTCTCCTTTTGGTTTACTAGGTTTAATAACTGAAACTAATTTATCAGCAGCCATTTTTCCTACTTCATCTCCAAGTTTTTTAGAGCCGCTTTCTATGATTTGCTTGCCAGCAGTTTCTAATGCTTTCTTGCCTGCTGTTTTCACAGACTCGCTGAATATTTTTGAGCCAACCTTTGAAAAAATGTCAAATATGCCAGCTCCAGTTAATCGATCTACTTGAGTATATGTTCCCGTACTAGTGTCATAAACTTTTTTTAAACATGCCATATAACTTATGTTATATTAATTCCTTTAAAACAAATCGAAATGATGTGTGGACACCATTAAGATTAATAATCTTACCAGAGAAATCGGTTATGTAACTATTAATACTGTTAATGATCGTTTTGTTTACTTCACAGAACCCGACTCTTATCGGTTCATCTTTGAAAGGATATGATCTCGTGAGATCAGCTGTACTTATTTCATAAATAACATCCCCGTATGATCCATCAACAATAGAATTACTTATCAAATCACAGTGGATATACAACGTATCGATAGAATTTGTTATGTTCGGTGTTACAGTTCCAAATTTAGTTTCTCTGATGACTGCATCTTTGTCAAACCCGATCAAGGTGTGAAAGTTTGATTCTCTCAAATCAAGTACAAATTTATTATGAATGGTAACCAAACATTTGAAACTTGATAAATCAAACTCAATTCTTATCGGGACAGGTGAGTCATCGGTTAAATCATTGTTTACAGTCAATGCTTCTTTTATGTAATTATCGATATCAGCATAATTGTAATTTCCATTTGCAAAACTAATAGTTTTCCAATCTGTTCCATTGTGGTACCTTATCACTTTGTTATTAAAATCCTCACTAATATTATACCACGAGTAAGTCATGGAATTAATCTTATCGAGTCCAATACCATACTGTTTGTTTCTACCTAATATTAATGGTCTGTCAAACACAGTTGTAAAATTACTCGGTGTATTTGAGCTATTAATTATTGACGCTTTCTCCGATGATAATACAATTTTTTGTTCCATTATACATATTAGTAGATAAAATTAATCACCTTTGTAATACAGTTTAAAACTTGATTTTTCAAAATTGAAAACTTGAGTATTTTTATCTTTTATGTTTTCAAAGATAGACCAAAAATGAGATTTCGGAAGATATAATTAAAATGTTTCTTTTAGTATTCGTTTACCATTTTCTATTTTTGGGTCAGCAAATGACTCATCGGTACTTACATTAAACAAACTAAAAGACTCTATGCGACGAATGTTTGTATTTGCAACAGTATATGTAAGGTCTGCTTCAACTACATAACGCCCGGGTTTTACAATTGTTGCACCACCATCAGTTTTTGTTGCATATTGTTCACTTTTTACGAATGGATTGGCTACAAAAGTAAACGCTTCGATAAAACCATTACGTTTGGTTCTTTCAAGTGGTTTTCGTGTTGGATATGATGCATAACCGGCACGATCTTGCATGATGCTAATTCCACCATCTATTGTATATTCAAACAGCAGAATCCGACTTGCATATTCTACCTTTGCTTTCAACTCATCAATTATACCAAGAATTGCTGTATGCCGACTACCAGACTTTTGATTAAACTGTTTTAATGAAGCTATTTCACCATTAAAAGCTTTGCTTCTTTCATCCTGAGCAGCTTTCAATTGCTTTGAAACATCATCAATAGCAGTTTCAAGTTTATCGGTGTTAACCAGTTTGCTCAGTGCAGTCTCAAGTTTATCAGTGTCAACCAGTTTGTTCAGAGCAGTCTCCAGCGACTTGCCGTCAACCATTTTCTTTTTGATGTCTTCAAACTCTTTGCTGATATCAGCAACGTTGGTGTTTATCTGCTCATTTAATATTTTAATTTGAGTTATTTCGGTAGTAAAAGCAGATCTCATTTGTTTTGAAGCATCAGCAATAGCAGTTTCCAGTTCATTGTTATCAACCATTTGTTTGTTGATTTCTCCAATCCGTGTATTAATATTTTGAACACCAGATCTTATTTGTTCACTTAATTTCTTGTAGTTTTCACTCTCTTCCAATCCATCTTCTTTCTTTTCTAGCTCTTTCAAAGCATCACCCAGAAGTTTTATTTCATCTTTCAATCCGTTTTGAATTTCAATCATTTTCTCACGGTTTGCTTGTAACTTTGTTTGTATTTGACTAAGTTTATCATCAACACCTGTTGTCAAATTTTTTATCATGTCTGGAATTTTATCAATATTATAATCACGTATGATTTTTGTTACTCTTCTTACAGTAAATTGCTTTGTTGCTGCATCATCTGCTTTTGTTGGATTGCCAACATTGGTAATTTTATTATTATCCATATTAAGTTCACTTCTCAAAACATTTTCCTGGTTTCTGCCTTTGTTAAGATAATTAACCAAATGTTTTTGTTTTACATACTCAGACAGCACAATACCAAAATTTGTAATATTGACACTGCCAGTAGTAACTTCCTCACCAAGATCATTAAAAAGTCCCATTATATAATATAGATTATATTAAATTTCACCATTAAAGTTTCTTTTTACTAACTTCCTCGGTCGATCCAGATACAGAAAGTCGTACTGTTTGTCAGTTGCTTTTTTATACTGATCTTTGCTGACATCTTGTTCGTTGGAAAGCATGCCCAGCTCACGATTAACCGGAGTCGCGAAGAAGATGTAATGAGAACAGTTCAACCGAATGTCTTTGGGAGTTTTGTAATAAGATTGAGATAAATAAATTACACAACAATTTTTGTGTCTTCCCTGGATGAAATAATTAATAATATCGTTTTGATTGCGCTCGCAAACATAATCATCAAAAATAGCTATCTTTTGAGTATCAGAATCCAAATCATTCACAGGGATAACTTCATCATTTGAACATTCTAATATATCTTCGACTAGGATTTTACTCTTTTTTGCTATCTTTTCAAGTTTTTTGTGATAAGACCTGATACTTGGACTGCTCCAAGTTTTTAGCAAACAAGTAAATCTTGTCGTAGTAAACTAAAGGTTTCAGCAACATGTGAACTAATGTGTTTGTTTTGCCAGAACCTGAAATACCGCAAATTAACATTCTAAAACAACAGTCTGGCATAAAGTTCCATATTTGTTTAAAATTACCGTTTTCTGTCTTCATGTCATAGTTTGGAATTTCCATTATAATAATAGTCAGATAATATTAATATTATCTAAGTATTATTATATATGTCTAAAGTGTATTGTGGAATAAAACAAATCCCTAGCGGCAAACGCCTTGGAACAGAAGCAGAATGTTTTAAGACTAATCAAGTTAGATATTACGGATTACAAAAAGTAGTTAAGACTGCAGTTGAAAAAGCAGTTAAAAAAGCAGTCAAGCCTGCAGTCACAAAAGCAGTTAAACCTGCAGTAACAAAAGTGTTTAAACCTGCAGTAACAAAAACAGTTAAGAAAGCAGTTAAGCCTAGAGTTAAGAAAGCAGTTAAACCTTAAGCTGAACCCAAAGGCGAAAAACGCTGGGTAAAAGACATAACCCCGGAAGAATGGATTAAAATACAAAAAGATGAGGCAGCAGCCGAGGCAGCAGCCGTTCTCAAAGGAATAAAAGACATACCCCCGGGGAAACAGATTAAAATGCAAAAAGATGCGACGAGAGAGATAATAAAATTAATGATGCAAGCAAGGCGTAAAAAATTAAACCGATCTTAAACTTATCTGATTTTATCTTATTTTAATCTAATCTTTATTATATATGTCTAAAGTGTATTGTGGAATAAAACAAATCCCTCGTGGTAAACAACTTGGAACAGAAGCAGAATGTTTTAAGGCTAATCAAGTTAGATATTACGGATTACAAAAAGTTAAGATGAATATCCCAGGACCTTCAAAACAAAAAGATGCAGATCCTGCTGTCTGGAGACCAACAATGAAAAATCCAGGAAGTTTGTCAAAAACAGAAGAACGACCAAATACTATTTATTTGATAGGATTAGAAGCAGAAAGAAAGCATATAAATAAAATGTTAAGCAAATCTGAATCTCCTAGTGAGATAACACGTCTGGAGAAAAAGTTGGTTAAAATACAAAATGAGTCTGATAAAGCACATGCAAATATTAGACTCATCAGAAAAAAATTAAAAGCAGTTAAACCTGCGGTCAAGAAAGCAGTTAAACCTGCGGTTAAAAAGAAAACAAAAACTGCATAATACTCGATTTAAGTTATCTTAACTTGGTTTAACTCATGTCAACTTATCTTTATTTATCTTATTTTAATCTAACCTTATATTATACATGTCTTTGTTAAAATGGAAAGAATTAGCAGATAAAAAGCAAAAAGCGAGTGAGCTTGTTAAAGAATACGAGAACAAAGTTACCCAAAAAAGACTAGAAAAAGGAGCTAGTCGTGATTTGTATAAAGAAATATTTAAACCTGTGACCAGCGAAATAAAAAGTCAGTCAGAACAGCTAACCGAGCAGTTAGCTTCTCTTCCGAAAATAAGTCAGCAATTAGCCGCTCTTCCAGCAGCAATAGGCGAGGAAGTACAAGAACAAAAAACGTACCAGGGATTACCCCAGTTATTTGATGAAAAACCAACTACTGGTGATCTAGATGCTAAAATCGACAAAGAAGTGTTAGATTTACATGAGTTACCCTTACCGTCGAGTGTAGTCGGATATAACCAAAAACTTGCATACGTACTCGGAGATGTTAGTAAGATTATCCGAGAAAATGGTCGCAATATGACTGTTCTTACTAAACAAATTAAAAAAAGAAAGCAGGATGCAACCACGAAAGAAGAATATAAACGAATCCGGAAAAACATAGAAAACGAGTCAGAAGCCTTAAAATATTATAGAGAAAGAATTGATGCAATGCTTGTGCATAGTGAGGTCTTTTCAGGCAAAGGATTACAACAAAATAAAAATTCCTACAAAGTCGACAAAAAAGGTCGCTATGGAATGTTACAGATTGATTTACCTAAGCTTATTGGTCATCACAAACTTATTGCCAAACAAGGAGAAGCAGTTGTGCTAGATTTGAAAGTAGACGATGATTTTATAGACTTGATAACTCAGAATGTTTTTAAGAAACTAACAGAATTATCTGGTTTGCCAATTCACAAAGGTTCTTCGAAGTTCAAAAAGATTTTAGGAGGTTGTACTGATGTTGAATATTACAATAGTCCTGATGATTTGCTTAATGATCTGGAGTTGGTATGTGGAAGTATCGAATCAGGAAATAATAGTCCACAGCTAATAAATAAAGGTATTAGCATAATCGATGAATTATTAAAAATAGGTAAAATATCACCCAAAGAACACGAACAACTATTTTCTAAATATCTCAATTAAATTATTGTCTAACTGTTATTATACATGAAAACAAAGAAGAATTAATTGATCACTTGACGCGACTTGTAGCTGCATACAGACGCAGTTATAAATTGTGCGGTATTATAAACACAACGTTACAGATTACCAGTGGAATAATTGGTTGTGGTGCTGTTCTGGCATTAGTTCCAGCAATTCCTGTTTTCATAGCTGTAGTTGGCGCAGTTCCTCCAATAGTTGCTGTTTTAGCAAGTAAAACAAGAATAGCAGAAAAAAAGACTTTGTTAAAAACACATCATAGGAGTTTTAAACAACTTCTATCATATGTCCAAACAACAACAGGACTAGAAAATGACGAAGAGGTAATTAGGATTACCTTCAATAAAATATTAGAGATTCAAAAGAATGATAACTTTACAGAACCTCTGGAAATGTATATGAAAAGGTTCAAGCTTAATGGACATTAAGCTAGTAGAGATGCTTCGTAGGAGCATCTGTTCAAGTTAAACGGTCCTGGCATTCAGTCGTAATTCTTGTCTGACTTGTTTCCATATCCTATCGTACTTTTCTCTGGTTAATTTTGTTTTAATCGGTTTTATTTCTTTTTCTATTTTTAATATTTTAAATATTTTCTGAAAAATGTATTCAAATTTAATTGATCTTTTTCGACCTTCTAGCTCATCCAAAATCTTTACAATTTTGTAAAACAAATCTTCAAATCTTTGTCTGTTTTTAGAAGACAAATCAAATGCTACCAAGTATTTATCCAAATGATACTTTCTGTGGTAAATAGATTTCGTTCGGTTGTAGTTGTAACCTGTGATAAGATTATAACCATTGTGAGTGCCACAATTAAGGCAAACACGCTCATTATCAAAAACTTCACAAGTATCGTTGCAATTCACGCATGCGTCTGTACACTTGTAACACAGCTTGGTTCTCGTGCAATATTTACAAAGCTTTTTTTTATTAGTTGTGTAAAATAAGATGCAATCTGTGCACACCCCAGGAGGATCAATAATATCTAAAACTCTTTTACAATATTTACAATTCATTATATTATACTATAGAATTATATATTTAAATATAGGCTTAAAAAATATTATCTTATGTAATATTATAATGGAACAAGTAGAAATTGAAATCAACAACTTTAAAAAAGATCAAATAGCACATGCCCAAACGGTTGATTTTGAAGATGCGAGTAAATTAGATGCTGAGCTTTTAATTTTTTCAAACTTTCAAGATTTGACAGAAAGAATCATAACAATGGCAAAACAACTAAAACTGTCATGGAAAATAAAAAAAGGCGATATAAACAAACTACGTTCTTTGTGCAAAAAACAAATTTCAGAGGCAATCAGTTACCAGCCAAAAGTATACAAAGATTCTTTTATTGCTTACTACAGCATTTTGTTAGACAAAGGAATTAAAATTATTATGTACGGATGATTTGCCGGCCAGCTGGCAAAGCATCCAAGTTTACAGCTACGCAGCAAAGTACGGATAAATAAAATAATGTAATCTATAGTATATGAGTATTTACAGTCATGCAGAAGAAGAAAGAAAACATTTTGAGGAGAAACAGAAGGTTTATGAGAAAGTAGCTGCTTACGAGCAGGTTCTTTTAACCAAGACAAATGAACTTATCAAAGAGTTTGAGACAGTTCACATGCAACGATTGTCAGATGATATTGCAGCTTTTAAAAAAGATTGGGCAATACAAACTGAGATTGAGTGCAATGAGGCTGTAAAGCTTCTCACAGATCTAGCAGAAAAAGAAATTAAGATTTTTAATGAAACACAATTAAAAGTAATGTCTGAAAATGTTGAGTTGTTCAGAGATAATATAAGCAGCAATCTAGAAAAATCTCATGTGATTAATACTGATATCGGATGTTATGAAGATTTTGAAACGTTTGTCGAAAGTTTAAAAGAAATGATTGATGCAGAAGTTTTTGATAAAGACGAGTTTATAAACTATTGCAAATACAGGATAAAAATAAAATCACTGGCAGCTGGAGGTGATCTTGAAACTGTTGATTTTGATAGATACTGCAAATATCATGTAAAAATAAGTCAGATGATAGATAATAGAGTTCTTGAAGAAAAATGCTTTCGGAAATACTTAGACGTTCTTTTGGATGGAGAGATAGATGTTCTTTTGAGTGAGGATGCTGATAACGTTACAGATGATAAAACTAATAATGATGAGGTTACTGATGAAAGCATTTCTCAATAAAAAATAAATGCTATTTAATTAGGCTTAAATAAATAATCTCATGTAATATTATATAATGAGTATCCGAGAAATTGAAACATCCCCAAAACAGTATAGCAAGGTTTTTAAAGTAGATATTTATAGTAGTAATGATCCGATTGTTCAACTACAAAAAGTACACTATCCTGCTGTAAAGTTTCTCAAAGCAGAACTAAAAAGAACAGGCGGATTTAAATTAAGCATTGATGTAAAACTTACTTTTAAAAAAAAAGTACCAATGGATAAAGAACATAAAGGAGATTTTCATATTATATACAAGACAGCTTACTTTGCCTCAAAGGCTGTAATAATATTAAACAAACATCAAATATCAGAAGCATTAGACAAAGCACAGGAAGAAATTATAAATAGAATTGGCAATTGGTTTTCTGAAGGAAGTGGTTGGGTAATTGAGACACTAGACGCACACTATATAAATCGAATAAAGTATAAGCCTTTGCGAGGTAGCTCTTATTTGGATTTACCAAAAGAACTTACTAATGCTAAAAAAGGATTAATAAATATAAAAAATGAAAAAGATAACGAGTGCTTTAGATGGTGCCATTTGGCTTATAAATTCCCTGTCAATAATAAACCACAAAGAATAACAAAGTACAAAAAGCATATTGATGATCTTGATTACAAGGGAATTACATTTCCTGTTACTATCAAACAAATCCCAAAAATAGAAAAACAAAACAACATTTGTTTTAACATATTTGGATATGAAGATAATCAAGTATACCCTTTGTACATATCAAAAAATAAAGCAGAAAAAATATGTGACCGGCGGGCTAGCCCGCCGTCTAGAGACGCTCCAAGGAGCGTCTGTGACATGCTTTTGATCAGCGAAGAAGAAAAAAATCATTACGTATGGATAAAAAACTTTAACAGTTTGATGTATAATCAAACAGCGCACAATGAAAAAAAAAAGTTTTTTATAATGCTACCTGATGATATAGCCTGGTGGGGTTTTACTTGATAATACTGCCTGATGATATAGCCTCTTTCGGTTTTTTTCTTTATAGTGCTGCCTGGTGATGTAGCCTGGTGGGGTTTGTCTTTATAATGCTGCCTGGTGATATATCCTGGTGGGGATTTACTTTATAATGCTGCTTGATGATATAGCCTGGTGGGGGTTTAATTTATAATGCTGCCGGGTGATATAGCCTGGTGAGATAGCCTGCTGAGTAGTATAGATACTGAGAGTACCAGGCAGTTTCCCCTCGCGGGGAACAAGAATAACTAGTGAAATATGCCAGGGGTGGGGGTGGGGACTCAGGCGTAACTCTCATTAATGCAAGTAACGCCTAAATCAACATGCCAACATATTTCAACAGTTTTCTCAAGCAACCCCGCTCTGGGAAACTCGCCTGATACTCTCAGTATCTATACTACTAATCAATCCGGTTGTCATTTTAATAACATAACATTTGCAACTCATTAAGCAAAGTCAGACGGAACCGGGCAGTAGTCTTCATCATCGCTCTGCATATCATTTTTTTCCGAGGTTGCCTCAGCATTTCATTTTTTCTTTAGATTACCATGTCACGTGACCGTTTATAAAATAAACGTTTGCTATGTCACGTGACCGTTTATAAAATGAACGTTTGCTATGTCACGTGACCGTTTATAAAATAAACGTTTGCTATGTCACGTGACCGTTTATAATATAAACGTTTGCTATGCCACGTGACCGTTTATAAAATAAACGTTAGCTATGTCACGTGATTGCTATGTCACGTGACCGTTTATAAAATAAACGTTTGCTATGTCACGTGACCTTTTATAATATAAACGTTCTTGTTAAAAGCATAATACAAAGTATCGCTTTTAGCTTTCATTCTTTCAGGTCTCTATTCCCAAATAGGGTATGTCACCGTGTTAAGAGTGATACTAGACTGTGTGTGTGTGTGTGTAGTTCTAAGGTTTATAGTCCGTCCGCCAACGAACACGTCAGGGTATACCTGACGCGATGGGCACAATAGAGTCTGGACTTTGTGATACTAGACTGCAGTATTTCACTGCCTTATATACCTGTCAGGTAGGCCAAACCTTCACCGATTGGTTGATATAAATAACTGACCTTCACCGATTGGTTGATTCGGCCCTCGAAGTTTCGTACGATTACATTTTAATATTTTCAATATCCTTGAATGGAACGCAACTGTTAAAATCTTCATTGTAACCTTTCCATTTAATCAATGATTGTTACTTTTTGTAATTACGTCGTATTACTTTTTCAATCCTGAATATTTCTTGCTTTGCTTTTATCATTTCTAATTCATAAAAGCTGCCATCAATCTTTTGATTGTTTAAGTCTTTTATTTGGTATGTCACAGGATTTGTATATTGAATTTCATCAACAATAAATATTTCTTCAGTCCAATTTTGGGTATAACCTTTCTCAAAGGTTTTTTTATATTTGCTGATTCTAACATTATCCCCTATTGTAAACTTTGGCTTAATTTGATTACTTCTCATTTTTCCATGCAAGTTGAAATACACCGTTCCTTTATTTTTCTCATCACTAGCCTCAATCGGCGTCATTTTAATACTCCGATGTTTTGTATTATTATACTTATCAACCATTTCTTGTAACACGTCTAAATATGTGTTTGTATTGTTTGCTGTGAAATATTTCCACATCCTCTCTTTTAATGTTCTGTTAAATCGTTCAATTACTACAGCTTTTCCGAAATTAAAAGTGTGATACATTTTGATATTATTATCATCAAGAAATTGCTTAAACGTGTTGTTGTAAAATTCCACACCTTGATCAACCCACAACAATTTACACTGTCTTCCTGTGCTGATTATCTGTTTGAACGCTTTGGTAATTTCTAAACCAGTTTTATTTGGAACGGGTACAACCCAAGCAAATTTACTAAATAAATCAATAACAGTAAGCAAGTATTTAGTACCTATATTATACTTTGAAAACGATTGCATATCAACCAAGTCAGCAGACCATATTTTATCAATTTCATTAACAATCACACGGCGTTGAGTGAACTTTCTTCGTATAGGTTTATGAAGTTCATCTGCTAAATTGTCAGTCCATTTCAACGCCTTTTCTCGTTTTTTGAGTTTCCAAGACCAAGTTTATATTTTGTACTAATAACTGGTTTTACTATCCAATTCTTAGCAACCTTTTCTCCAATAGTTTTAGACTTACTAGATTTCAAACCAGCAAGCATATTTTTATCACACATTGATTTATTACTAGGATTTTCATCCTAACAATAATCATGATCTTTACAAACATCATCTAATTCATTTACCGGTTCCCAGCTATCAAGTGGATTACCAGAACCGCAATATTTATAACCAGGAAGTGTTAGCCCTTTTTCAGTTAACAGATGAAGCATAGCTTTATGAATATCAATATTACCACCTTCTGTGTTTTTAACAAACTTTGTTTCAGTAATACCACAAGATGCACAAGTTGCTCTTAACATTTTTCTACCATTTTTTGCTAAAACATATTTAGGATCAACATTTTCAGTAACCTTTTTTTCTTTTATGCAATAACTCATATATAATATGATTAGATTAAACTTCGTTTACAGAATATGATGTTATGACGTTTTCATTTTTTACTGGTTTGTAAGGCTTTAATAATTTGTAAAGAATATCATACGTACTATTTCCTTTTTGTAACTTTTTAATGAAGAATAGGCAGAAATATACACACAGGACACTTGTTTTATCTTGGTATTGAATGGTGTTGTATTTTATATCAGGTATGTAAGTTAAAACTTCTTTTGGTGGGCTCAAGCCAAACGGGTCGAAGTAATAATTATCATAGTAACAAGTCCAGTGTGTACCAGGTCCAATATAATCATCAAGATTATTAATACCACATTCTTGTTTATTTTGTTTTGTCGGTAATTTATTTTTGCTAAACACTCCCCTGAATTGCTGTATACCTAGGTGCTTAACCCATTTTATTATATCTAAGTTAGAGAAAGGTTAATTTTTAATTTTTAATTTTTTTTTTATAAATGTGATACTTCTATATGGCTTGATTTGTGAGTCTACTTGCAAACCTTGTCCTCTTCTATCTACTTGCAAGCCTTTCCCAGTCAAGCCACTAATAAGAGATCCGACCGGAATTCCTAATGATGCAAGAAGCCCAAGAAATCCTCCGTCCTGCTGTTGTTTTTTAACGCTTAACGCGAAGATGGATGTCTAAACCACCAATTATATAAGTAAGTGCTGATTAATCGACAAGTTAAGGTAGGCGGTGGGGTGAACGCGGAAAAGGTGATTGTTTTTTTATCCAAATAAGAGAGAAAAATATACTCCAAAACCGAACACTAACAATTTAAAAGGCATATAGGTCTATATTCATATTCTGTAATATGTTCAAGAAAACATGCTTTTGATGTTCTTGACTTGAATTTAGTATAGTAAGGATTATTCTACCGATCTACCCTCATTTTCTTGGGAAAATACCATAAACAGACCTTTTTTTGGGCCTAAATAAAATATTGAAGTATATACAAATCAGTGAACAAATGGTAATTTAATGCAGTATTATTATACACTGTTACTCGACATTATCTCCGCCAAGGTTTAACACAAACATACCGTGGCTTTAATGAAGTATATACAAATCAGCGAACAAATGGTAATTTAACGCAGTATTATTATACACTGTTACTCGACACAAAGTCCGTATTATCTCCGCCAAGGTTTAACACAAACATACCGTGGCTTTAATGGAGTTTATACAAATCAGCGAACAAATGGTAATTTAACGCAGTATTATTATACAATATTACTCGACATAAAGTCTGTATTATCTCCGCTAAGGTTTAACACAAACATACCGTGGCTTTAATCAGATTTGAGAGGAGTGGGGGTGCGCAACTTTTAAAAAACAATTAACAACCAAAATTTCAAACAAAAAACACACTTAAAAAATAATAAAACCTGTAGACAAACATAAAAAACAATACAAAAAAACCCACAAAAAACAAACAAAACGCTTTTATATATAAATGTTCATAACTTTTGAAACCTTCGCCTCTCACCGCTGCGTGTTCGAATCCCACTGGAAGCTCGACTTGTAAGTGAGAAAGTGTAGATTCTTACGGATGACGGAAGGTGTACAGTAGTGGTTCGACACAGGACAAGTGGTTGGTCTGCCTCCAACATAAAACAAATCGACCGTCATATATTACCTTACATATGTTGAAAATGGTGTAAAACACCATACAAAAACATAACTTTTTAGTTCTCCTCTGGATTCGCCCTGTTAATTATGTTTCCATTGCTATGCGCAAAATGGAAAATATGGACGATTCCGGAATTGCTTTGCACAACGTAAGACCGGCATTATCGGAATTCTCAAAACTGGGAATGTTTGGAATTGGGACATAG
This sequence comes from Cyrtodaria siliqua, assembly GCA_037043455.1. Classification (NCBI taxonomy): domain Eukaryota; kingdom Metazoa; phylum Mollusca; class Bivalvia; order Adapedonta; family Hiatellidae; genus Cyrtodaria; species Cyrtodaria siliqua. The sequence goes on along the minus strand of JAWPHD010009756.1, from coordinate 76,161 downwards.
TAGGAATGATAGTGTCTTGTGTAATATACTTTTTCCCTGTGTACAGGCTGAAGAGACACATACGACACTCTTGTTTTTTGTAAAAACGTGCTTGTAAAAACGTGCGGCGTCCCAGTAGATTTTATACAAAACTTGCATTTGTTAAATCATTAATATTAATTATAAAAATGTTTATACATAACTTGCATTTGTTAAATCATTAGAATGAGAAAAAGCAAATTGTATTTTTTATTACTAATTGTTGATTATATTGAGATCGCTCACTTGCCAAATTATCGGAATCAATCAGATTGCAGATCGTGGTATTTGTTATATACTATTTAATACCGTAACAAACCAACTGCGCCGTTGGCGTTTTCGCAGTTTTACTTAGAGCGTCTACTGAACCGTTCAGTGTTCGAGCCTTTTACAAGGCAACATTTATCAAACCATACAATGTTAAGATACTTCAAACAATATTATACGAAACTACTAAGGAATAAATCAGATTGGTTCCGACAATTTGACATTTGAATACTCTGTATTTCACCAATAATATGTTTTAACTCATGGTAGAATACGAAGATTAAGTGAAAAATGTGAAAATGTATTACGTATTATTTAAATATATGCAACCATATTTAAAGTCAAAATGATACTGAATTACTAAACGGAGGAGCTGGATAATAAGAATACAGTGGTGAAGTGGTTAGAGTGTATGGCCTGCAATCGGGATTCGCGGGTTCGAGTCCCCCGGCCGCGTCATACTAAAGTCGAAGACATCAGGCAATGCCTGCATAAAGAACCGCTGTATTTCAATAGAACAACCATAACATAGGTAGTAGTAACTGGTAAACCTTGCTTGAAGAACAAATAATGGATAGTACTAGGTTTGGTTGTCCCGGTGTCAGAAAAAGGGACTGGGTGGGGTGGGGTATCATTTACTGCGGCGTGGTATTCCAGTATGGCAGCATTTTATCTGTTTACAAGTAAACTTTAGATAGATGCATAGAGCTAAGTACAATCACTTACACAAACGTCCATAATGCCGAGTCTTACGAGGGATTCTTCTCGGGGCTCATATGGTAGAGCGACAATAATCCTTCGGACAATAATCCTTAGAACTACATATTGCTATCAGATAGATATGTGTTATGACTTTTGGTATCTCAGTAATGGACTTAATAAAATAATTGAATGAAAACTTGGGAAGGACGGACGGAAGGACGACGGACAATGGTAACACTATATGCCCACTCCACATCGTGGTGGGGCATAACAATGTATAACAATGCCTATTCGGTGACAGTATCAGTGTTAGGAACTGAAACAAAACAATAATGAATGAATAGATAGATAGATAGATAGATAGACAGACAGACAGACAGACAGACAGACAGACAGACAGACAGACAGACAGACAGACAGACAGACAGACAGACAGACAGACAGACAGAGATAGATAGATAGATAGATAGATAGATAGATAGATAGATAGATAGATAGATAGATAGATAGATAGATAGATAGATAGATAGATAGATAGATAGATAGATAGATAGATAGATAGATAGATAGATAGATAGATAGATAGATAGATAGATAGACAGATAGATAGATAGATAAAATAAATAAATGTTTTGTTTCATGAACATGTTTATGTTGACTCAAATCGAAATCAATACACAACAATAGATATTTAAAATTCACACACTGCAATATATGTGAAAAGCGAGAATAATATTTTATTTGATGACGTAGAAAACTTTGAACAGGTAAACTAATCCACTGGTAGATGTATTTATCTATTATCTGGCAATAGTTGTGCAGGTATACAATTCAGATTTACCTCATTTCCCCGTGCAGTTTGAAATATATGTTTCTCTCCGGGACAATCAAGACATTTTCATAAAGGTTGACGTTTAAGAGTTAAATGTGTTAATTGATAATACTACAAAAAGGGTGGACATTCATTTTTAAAGTGTTATTTGTTGAAACAAACATATTTTAAGATTTCTTGAACAAAATCCCAATGTACTGTAGTTGTATATAGCGATCTAACATGGTTTATTAAAATACTCAATGTTGATTGGTTATTGGGGTGGTCTGAAAAAGCTATATAAACCTCTGACGTCATGTACATCAACCTTTAAGATAGTGGGGGTATGTATAGAAATAATTAAGCACTTCCGTCACCGTGAGCATGAGACTTTGCATGTTTGAACTTTAAGGTATTACCTTTAAATAAAAAACAGGAGACACGCCAGTGGACCGATGTCTCCTGGGGAAATGAGGCCCTAAAAGGGGTACCCCAATTGTTAATAACAAACTATTATTAATCTTAATACTATGTTTGTGTCGTAAAAAGTTTCGAAATGCAAGTAAAACAAATATAAATCAAAGTCCTGCGTCCTGAATGGCGAAAACATTAGTAAGCCAATGGTTTTGAGCTGATCCTATAGTTAAGATAAAAGATTGTATGAATTTTAATGATTATTATTGGCGAAGTGATTCTTGTTATATGTTATACATCTCTAAAGCCGAGGCGTCCTTATCGACTGAGCAAGAGGCCTCTGAATCTTCACCTGAAGTTCCTGATTAGGGGCGGTAGGAAGTGGCAAATTATTATTTGAGATAGTTGGTTAAAATCTCTTTTTTTAGTAGTCGCCATGAACTTGTATTTTTAAAAATGTATTTTTAGCTGAATGTTGAATTTCTGGCCCAAGTGATTTTTATTTAGGACCAACTAGACATCAAGAGCAACTTTCCTGTAAAGTGTCATGTAAATACATCAAGTTTTTTCAGAGTAATCGCCGCAAGTTTTTCCTATATAACTCTACGTAAACAAAGATGGCTGCTGGTGGCCATGTTTGACATCGAATCGAAATGAATTGTGTGTAGGACAAACTACATGTCATGCCAGTCATTTTAGTAAAGATTCCAAAGACATATTGCTTTTGGTTTTTGAGAAGTAGTCACCACATACTTGTATTGTGTAAAATGTATTTGTAGCTGTGGCAGCCATCTTGAATTTCCGGACGGCCTGGTTTATTTTGCAAGGACCAACGAGACAACAAGAGCAACATTCTTGTAAAGCTTCATGGGAATCCATGAAGTTGTCTCAGAGGAGTAGTCACCACAAGTTTTTCCTGTATACCTCAATATAAACAAAGATGGGCGCTGGATGCCATGTTATAAGATCGAATCAAACTTAATTTTGGTTAGGACCAACTACATGGCATGCCAGTCACTACATGGCATGTCAGTCATTTTGGTATAAGGTTCCAAATCAATAACAATTATGGTTTTTGAGAAGTGGCCGGCAAGAAATTGTATTTGTAAAATCTATTTTAAGCCCTGGTGGCCATCTTAAATTTCCAGCTGACATGTATTACTAGACATCAAGAGCAACATTCCTGTGAAGTTTCATGACCATTTTGTCAAGTAGTTTCAGAGAAGTAGTCGCCACAACAGTGCTCCAAGAAAATTGAAATTGGGAATAGCCAAGGGCAAGTAGATTTCAAAAGTCCACTTACCCTGATAGTTTTTAACTTGCCCCGAAATTGTTATTACCAATGATTATTTGCCAGTACATATTTTTGTCGATATTGAATATTTCACTTTTTTACTTCGTTTTGTTATAATTAATAATACACATGTGATTAGAATCAAACAATAAGGTTCTATTTCCCTTTATTTTCCTTTTATTTATCCATTGTATCATATAACAAAAACAATAGTATTTTCTTTTTTAGGATCTCGCCGCAAATCACGTCAAAAACCGTACTGAGTCCCGCAAATTAAACCATCCAAAACAGGTGCGCGTTCCTGGTTTCCTACTGAGCATCATCGTCGACGCTTGATTGTAAATACAAACATTACAAGCGTCGTAAAAATCTAGACAAAGACTGAGGTACTGCGTTCAGTAAAATGGTCTGGTCTTGAAATATTTGGTAACATCCGCATGGTGCGCTAAAACGATGTATCCGGTCTATGAGTGATAGCATATGGCTGAAAACGGTAAACCTTTTCCGCCAAAAAAGTAACAAAAGATAAGTTTTTACTTATTTACCGTCTAGGTTAAGAATAATAGCTATGAAGCACATAAAAAGGGCATTTTTTTTAAATTAAGCAGCGCTCAGATATGAGCTAATGAGATTACCATACTTTAAAATACTTCTCAGCAACGGCTCGGATAATTTTGATCATGAACAATCCTTAGATTAGTGTCATTCAAGTTGTTAACATTGGGTCAACATGAGTACCAAGATGATCTCTGTTACTAAAAATAGTAGATAACAATAAAAATCTTCTCAAAAACTGCAAACACTGTTTACGACAGATATTGCTTAGAAGTGATAGCAAGGTAATAAACTATCAAGCTTTTTCAAATGAAGTGGTCAAAAATGGCCGCAAACAATGTGCGGGGTAGAAAGGCGTTGTTGGGGTCCAGGGTTTGTAAAGTGAGAGTTCACATATTATCCATAGACTTACATCGGAAACACTTTGAGACTTCTACTATGAAACAACACATTATAGAGTGCTAATACTTCGCATGTAGCATTGGCTTATGGTCGTCTATCAAGTTTGTTCAAATGGTGATCCTGAGGTCAGGTTTGCTCCCTTCATGCTGTGACCTCAGGGCCGATAGTGTTACAAGATTATGAATAAGATTCTTGTATTCTCAAAAGAAGCCATATGTATTTGAATCAATTTTCTTCGATTGGTTTTCGTTTGTCACACATGTTAATGGACAAGAAAAAGCTACTTGAGGGGGTCATTCACACTTCGCACTCGGGACCCCTCCACCCCTGTCATATTTATGTGGGGAGGGATGGGGGATGGTCTGTCTTTTTGCCTGTTAGTGAACAAGAACATACTACTTATGTTTGAAACTGGTGGTGCTGCGGTGAGGGTATACACACTCCATAATCTGGAACCCTCCATCCTCTTTCATATCAATGAGGGTCTGTCCCCCTTCCATCTCCCCAACCCACCCCCGTTCTTACGCCAAAGCTATGTGATGGTATTGTCATTATTGTCTACATTATACATGACGTATAATACCATGTATATTATTAACTGGGAGCTTGACTTGTAAATTTAGAAAGTGTCGATTCTTACGGATTACGGGAGGTATACCGTACTCGTTTACCCAGGAACAATGGGATGGTCTGCCTCTACCACACAACAATCGTCATATATAGCCTAAAATATGCTGTGACGTAAAACATCATTCAACCAAATTAGCCCATAATGATACAATTTTTTTGTTTGTATGTTCCCAATAATAGAATTTGTTTAAACTTTCTAAGCACATAGTTTAACATATATAAAAACAAAATGTGCAATAAAAATGTTAGGTCCCCATGCTTGTTTAGAATTATTTTTTTTTGAAACCCTACCCCTATGCTAAAAGGCCAAGTTTTGTATGAAATTATATAGAAATGGTATATTTTCCTTTTTTGTTATGTTCCTAATAACAGAATTTGTTCAAACTTCCTAGGCACTTATTTAAACATATAGTAAGACAATATATGCAATTACAATTATAGGTCACCATGCATATTGAGAATTAATATTGGTTTTTGGAACCCTACCATTATGCTTAATTTTTTTTCCTAATAATAGGCATTTATGTTAATAAAGACAATAAATACAACTAGAAATCAAGAGCAACATTCCTACAAATCTTTAGGAAAATCCATCCAATAGTTTTAGAAGAGAAGTCGCTCAAAATTCTGCGCATGAAAAACTACAGAAAATGCCTTTAATATATAAATGAACGTCTAGGACATCAAATCCATTAATTTATTAGATTATAATAATTGTTCATGAGTATCCGGTGAAGATAGGGAAATTCAACACGAGGTATAAATGTTTTATCGGAACAGAGGCTCTGCCGTTGCTCGAGCCGAGGTTCCGAATTGAGCCCTATATTTACAGATATCGGTGGTACAATCTTTAACACCTTTTGTTTGTGATACGCAAGCTTCATAATCGCTGCCTCCATCTCAATTCCATTTTATTTATTTCGCCTATTATTTATTTCGCCTATTGTTTTCTCGTTTAGGGCAAAGCGTTTTGTTAGAAACTGGGACCTCACGCCGCTGGTCATGGAATGGTGTGAAATTCCTCATTGAAGGTTCCATGTTCACCGTCAGATGCATACCATCTTCGGGATGACTGAAATTTTTGTGCTGTAGACAAATTTAAATATTGAGTTTTGCTCAACCCGGCGCTAGAGGGCGTGAACGGTAGCAAGCACTTTTCACTACCGTTCATGAACAGTCTCAATCAAACCGAGACTGCAATATTTTGTGTACTTATCGTGTTCGGCGATTTCCAAATTTCTCCTTTCATACCTTTTTTGGAATTCCCTATCTCAACCGGATATGGGAGGAAACTAAGTTGCAAATGGGGCATACTTCAGCTAATATTCATAACAGATTAACGGCACGAAAGAAAATACATGCGTAAAGTCCTTTAATCGGTTTATTCGAAGTGAGCTTAACGTAAAAGGTTAACCGACCATGACGCCGGGTCGAGTAGAATAGCTTGCATTTATTTCGAAAAGTCGAGCTAATAATGTTAACCTTTTAAACTATAACTATTGATTTCTCATAATAGATCACATTGATTTAATAAATACAATGTAATTTCACAAAAAAATTGTAATATGTACCATTTCGTTAATTATAGATTTATATTGATTTAAATATTATTAGGACAAACAAAACCCTTATTGAGTCAGCTTTAACTCAGTTGCACAGTAAATACCTCAACACACAATAATTTGTATACACAGATTATTGGGAAGGCACCAACGGACAAACACATAAGAAAATATTATCATTTATTAAATTGTATGGCAAATATTGGGCGCGGCTCCAAATAGCAAACATACATATTAAATGGCAGCCCTAAACATGTAAAACAAAAGAGGGCATGGCCTATAAGCCTGATACCCTTAAAGAAGCCTCAATAGGCTTAAACAAGAGATGAAGCCCCAAAAGGCTCAAACAAAAGCGGGCGTGGCCCAACGGCCGTATACCCTTAGTGAAGCCTCAAAGGGCTTTAATAAATTGTTTATTCAAAACTCTAATGCTGATGTAAAATGTTTCTTCATTTAATCACTTGAACGTTATTTCTTTTGTAATGTTTACAATAATGTGCACGACCGAACTAGGCATGATGCACCATCAATAAGCCCCAACAGGCTTTAATTTTCATGCTGTAATCCCGACCCTGTGAAACAGTGGTCAGTATTACATTGAAATTTACTAATTATATCATTGCTAATTGTCATTTTTGCAAATTTGATTTCACTGAATTGAAGGATTCGCTGACGGCATCTTCTGGGGCCGCATCGATCTCATAGTATATCGTTCGCTTCTGGAGCAGCACCGATTATCGATCGTCTGGAATATCATTCTCCTGTCAACTCCGCGCCGACACCGTTCATCAGGTATATCGTTCTGCTTCTGGATCCGCACCGATTACTGAGCCTCCGGTTTATCGTTGTGTTTTCGAATCAACGCTTGTTTTGTAACGTGGACGTTCCTGAAATGATATGCAGTATTTTGTCTTAACGGAGGATTTACAATTGTGGCCAACAACAAAAACGAAACGGAGGGAATGTGTTGAATAGTAGTGGATCAACTGATTTAACGAGAATAACAAAGATCAACCTTACTAAAAAAGAAAGGGTGAGGTGGGTGGGGAAACATCAGTTTTATTTCAAATGAAAAAGTACCGACCCCATGTGTGCTTCAGCAAGATTAAACGAAAATACCATAGCAGATCTAGCTTCCGAAACATTTGGTCCCTCCCAATAACCATGGCTATAACTAGTAATAGCCCTTATTATGTATTGCTGTTTTAATGCAAATTAATGATATTGATAATTGATAGGATAAATCGTTAATATTTTGTGAAGGAATCAAGGTTTCTATCATTCCACATACTAATGTTATGAAAACATAAAATTAGTATGTGGAATTATATAATTTGTGAACAAGAATCATTTTATAAAGCAAAACGGTGTTCTCCTTTAATAATGTGTTTAAGCAGGAAATGGCCCCCTTTAGGGCGTCAATGGTATATTTTTGTTAAAACGGTATTACTAAATCAATTAAAAACTTTTTAAAACAGCTTTAAACTTGGAATTTAGTAATAAATAAATGTAATATATACAAATATATGCCAGTGCTGTTCCGTTGCCATAAATTATGGCTATTATACATTCATATGGACCAGGGGATGTTATACTGGCATTATAGCAGCAACTTTGTAGTTATATAGTATTCATCCTCTATGAAGATATCAATGTATTGTATTAAATAAGTCCGCACAAAACATAATTTGCGAAGATGCAGTTATTTTTTATAAATTGAAACATATACGTTTTTATTTTATGATAAGCAATGAAATACTGTATTTTATCAGTGAAATAAAAGTGTTATTCTACACTGTGGAATATAGAGTGTTATTCCACAGTAGCTGCCGGGACTACTTTTTTTTAATGTACAACCAACACAAATGCACAGTATCCACTGTTTATTTAATTACTTTCTTTCTATGAGATTAACGGTTTCAAAAAAATAGACGTCATGTAATGTTTCGTTACGTCATCGTGAACAGGGCTCGTAGCCAGGTGTGTCAAACGGTTTAGTTACTGAAATTGCTTAAATAATTGTTTGTAAAATCATAAAATAAAAAGAAAACTTGTTGTTTTGTCGTGAATAACATATTTTATTTCATCCCGAAGTTAGGCAACTTTTATATTTTCATTCATGCTTCGCATTCGTGAAAATATAAAGTTTTCTCACTTCTAGATGAAATAAAATATGTTATTCACTCCAAAACAACAAATATCCTCTATTTATCTTTCAATGGTGTTTCAGCAATAAATCATCCCTCTGGGCCCCACTGCCATACTGTAGTTGCTATGGTGACACATGTATATTTGAAATGATAGTACAATAATTAAATGGTACTTACAATGTTATAAATGTAAAAAGTATACATTACTTTGATAATAAATCCAGTAAAAACATTTTTTTTTTTATCTGGAAAACTTCAGATACCCCTTTTAGGGCCTCATTGTACTGGTATAGAGGGGTCCTCACGCCTGTCTCCTGTATTTTATTTAAAATGCATATCATGCAACGTGTCATGTTTTCTGCCGGAAGTCCACAATTTGTGGGTAGGATCTATATATAGTGCTCCACACTGGAATACCGCGCCGTAGTACATGATACCCCACCCAGTCATTTCTGTTCTAACAGACTTAGCACTACCATTCTTTGTTCATCAAGTGACTACTACGATTTTTTTAAAAGTCTGGCATGACGCGGCCGTGGATCGAACACACGACTTTCATAATGCAAGGCAAAGACCATTGCAAATCGGTCTATCAAAATGTAAAAGTGTGTGTGTGTGTGTGTGTGTGTGTGTGTGTGCGTGCGTGTGTGCGTGCGTGCGTGCGTGCGTGTATGTATGCGTGCGTTTTTAAGGTCTATAGCCCCTCCGCCCTTTAACCAATAGGAAATACTAAAGATATCGGTACAATCAAGTCTGGACTGATCACTTTAACATCATCATCTCAGTTTATTAATCTAGTATCTTGTTGACTTTAAATCTGCTTGTATATATGTAAATGATACGTAATACAATGTGCAGTTGTTTTTCTTGTTATTCTACAATGGGTTAAAGTATATTATTGGTGCAATATAATCAACAATTAGTAATATGCAAACACAATTTGCTTTGAACTATTCAAATAGTTGTATGTGTACTTTATTAGAAACAACATTCGTTTACATTTTTTTGTAGTGAAACAGATAAAAAAGTCACGTGGTTTCGCCATCCAGTTAATGAATACATTAACCTTGTACACGTGACGTGGCCTAGTTGAAGTGGTTGCTTTATCGCACAAACGCATCCATTTGTTGACTTAAATGTTTCATGTAGGATTGTCCATTAAATAGGACACTCTTTTTCGCTCTACTGACCAAAAGTCGGCATAGCGTCTGCCTGCACAGGAAAATGCATCTTTTGAGTATTACTTTCTGTTATGAAGGACTGTAGAACATTTTAGTGTTGTTTTTCTGAGTTCATGTAGACGTTGTCAACTCGCCGAGATATCAAAGTCAAAATTCACCAAACTGCAATTTAAATCTACTAGTCATTTGTCTGGATATCTGGCATTCGCAACATCTCGTACACTGCTTTGTAGCATTACTCGAATCAATCGTGAACGCTCGGCCAATCCCGTCATTCTTCGGGATCCCGCCTCGTGTGTATCACGGCGCTTCGGTATGTTCAAAATCTTGACATTCTGTTAGCCGGAAGGCAACGGCACAGAATGTAGTGCACTGTTGCTATGTAAACAATATGGTCGCTATCCACACGTGTTGATGTATAATTTGCGCTAAGTGTTTGTATTTTACAATACAGATAAAGGTTTTATCACTGCTTTCATGTAAATAAACTATTGATCGAGCAATCGGCTGAATAACATTGCAAAATTTGGATGATAACTTAGATTTTGAAGGCACATTTGTTTTGGAGGTATTGGCGGGAATCTGAGACGCGATGACGTAACCAATATGCAAACCTGCGTATTACATTCGAGTAATGCTGCGAAGCTATGTACGAGATGTTGAAACGAATCTGCATTCAAAATCAACGTTATCTCACCATTTTGCAATGTCATTTAGCCGATTTCTAGATTTGCAATGACATGAAAGCACTGATAAAACTTTCATCTGTGTTGTAAATAACAAACATGCAAAACAAATCATACATCAACATGTGTGGCTAACTGTCATATTGTTTATGTAACAACAGCGCACTATTTGCTGTGCCCTTGCCTTCAGGTTAACGGAATGTCAAGATTTTGAACATAACAAGGCGTCGATATACAAAATATACGAATAATGACGTGATTGGCCGAGTTTTCACGATTGGATATCCAACTTAATTTCAAGGAAAAATATTGAGTAATTAGCACAGTTGTAACACGAAGACGCATGTGCAAAGACACACAATGCGTCAACTTTAAATGACAATTTTGCATAAAATTTAACACAATTAACAATTAAGACCATGACAGATTGCTAGTAAATAATATAATTTATATTTTAAATGGAAGCTTGTTATTAATACTGCAATTCTCGCACATGACATGCGTACTAATCTCATGTGTGAATCCCCACGTGAGATCCACACGCATGTGCAAAGACACAAAATACGTCAGCATTAATTGTCAATTTCTGAATAAAATTCATACAATTAACAATTAAAGCTATAACCGATTGCTAGTAAATAATATAATTGGTATTTTATTTGGAAGCTTTCTGCCATTCTTGCACATGACATGCGTGTTAATCTCACGTGTGAATCTCATGACCCCCAGTGGAGATCCATACCAATCTCTACCCAGAGTACACTCGTTCCTCATTTGACTCTGTCAACGTCAAAGGAAGTAGGGCGAACGGTTAGGTCACGTGGTTATTCAAAAAAGTTATGACGATGTTTATAATAAATCATTTTGCGTGATCTGCAAAGATGAAATATATACCTATATTAAATAATTTCAATTTTTATTTCTATGAGTTAATTATTTGAGTAATTTTCTGCTATCGAGCTTTGGTTTGAAATGTTTACATATGCGCTTCGATTGAGGAGACCTAAGTACGTATTATTTTTGTAGTAAAATAGTCCCGATTAAATCTAAATTGTTTTCATACATTATTTCAAATCTTGCAACATCTAATTTGCAGATATTCTGAAAATTATATTTACACAAGAAATAAATAAGTTTCAGGCAAACATATTCAAATTTAACAGGTTTTACCAAAATCTTGTAATTTAGTAGTTAGCAGAGATATATGTGGGTGCAAGGAACGATAACTCTGCGTGGAGATTGGATTCCAAAACAATCGTGACCGCTCGGCCAATCCCGTCATTTTAGGGATCCCGCCTCGTGTGTATCACGACGCTTCGGTATGTTCAAACCTTGACATTTTGTTAGCCGGAAGGCAACGGCACAGAAAATAGTGCATAAAGGAATAAATTACAATATCGGGCGTGTTTTTCAGTCTCTAGATAGCAAGCTCAAGGAGAAAGATGCAAAACTAAAAAATGCTATTGGCGGTATGCACATACTTGTAATGCAAGTTCTAGATTACAAAATGAAGCATGCTCTCGACATTGTGAATTAGGCCAGATGTTTTGCATTTAGGAGTATTGTGATTCATTTTTTCAAAACTGAGCAGTATTTTCAAGCTCTAAATAATAGTAATTCCAGTACAGGAAAATCTCTTTGTTAATCATCTTAGAATTTGATGTTAAATCTTGTTGTTTCAAAACAAATCATGATTTTAATTATAATTAAGGGTTAAAGAAAATAAAAACATTTTCATCGTTAATCATTATATTTTTATTTTATTTCTGACGCTGAGTTTTTCCAGTTTTATTTTTATTTCCTCCCCCTACTGCTTTATTCTGGAAAAAATCCCGTAAATCTAAAAATAAAAAACCTCTTGCCTAACCTATTAAAAGTGTCGTGGCCTAGTTGAGCTGGTTGCTTTATCACACAAACGTATGTATGCATTTGTTGATCTTTGTTTTATCTTTTTATGTTTATGATTATCCATTACATAGGACATCCTTTTTCGCTCTACTGACCCAAATCGGCAAAGCGGCTGCCTGTTGGTTAAGTTTCTTTTGTGATCGCTGCTCCCCAAAAATTCCAAAAAAGCCGATTATCATATCTACACGATATTTATCGTCTGTTTAATTGGAGCTTCTTTGCATTAATATTTCCGTTTAGTTATGGTCAAAAAATAAAAGTTTTTCTTACATTGTAGCCGGATTTAACCGAGATTGGACGAATAGGTCATAACTTAAACACTAGACGCCCCATCTAAACATAGACAAACAAATCAAAGAATGTGATCACTTAAACTCTAGAGCTAGTTATACGCTGTCACTTTGTTTGAATGGTGTTTTACGCCATTTGTACCATATGTCAGGCCATATATGACGGTCGATATTTTTTCTGGTAGCGATAGACTACCCCATTCTTCCTCGGTATAGCAAGTACTGTATACTTCCAGCCATCCGTAGGAATCGTATTCGTCGTCACACTGGATCACTGAACTTGGAGCTGTTCGTACGTTAAATACCCTTTTTTTTTAGGTTTCCATGATGACGCAGCGGTTTTGTTCGCACGAACTTATTTATGAAAATATCCTAAACTGTGAGTGCGATCTTTATGAAACTACACACTGACATTCACAAGAACATTTTTCAAAATGATACGAAGATAGTCTAAAACGAAATTTAACGTCCAACAAAAGACAGCTGCCATGATAAAATCTACTAAAAGGATGGTCGGTTGGTTGAATGATGTTTTACTTAAGTTTCAGCACATTTTAGGCGATATATGTATAACTTTTTGGTTAATGGTAGAGTCTTTGTTTGTTTGTTTGTGTGGTGTTTTAAGTCATTTTCAACACATGTAAGGTTATATATGACGGTCGTTTTTTTTGTGGTGGAAGCAGACCAACCACTTTTCCTGTGTAGAACCAGTACTCTACACCACCCACCTTCCGTAAGAATCGACACTTCCTCACTTACAAGTCGAGCTCCCAGTGGGTGAGAGGCGAGCAGGTTTACAACCCCTCGGCCATTTCTTCCAGGGTAGAACCAGTACTGTATACCGGAGAAAAGCTGACATGTGATATGTGATCTGTGAGAGATGATAAAATCTTGCCATGTTTCTACAGTAGAGCGCTTCCTTACCGCGGAACGCTTCCTTACCGAAAACGCGTCTCAAGTTAACATCTAGAGCGATGTATCATCGTAGTTAACCGCCCAGAGTTTTATTTAGTACAAGCTAGACCATCACACAGTACACAGGGTATCTAGTACGGTGGTAGACAATATTCTACTTGCGTATATTACAGACACATCTGCAGTAATAATTTCAGGCTGGAACAATGGTGCTGACTTTTTATTTTGATCTTCTGTCGCAGCCATGTCGTTCAACGTACTTATTTCTTAAAGGAACTGGAGTGGAGTACAAAACAGAAGATGTAGATATCTTGAAAAGTAAGAGTTTTAGTAATTCAAAAATAAAATAATTTAAAATCGGGATATTTAAGCAGTCTTTTTTTAACAGTTTACAATTTGTAATCTCCATTATTGAATGTGCTAATGTAAATCACAGAAGGCATTGATCGTGATTATAAATATTCAGTATTGTTCTAATAAACAACAACAACAAAAAAGAAAAAGGAAAAAAGAGTAAAATATTTACCTTATTTGTCTTTCAAACGCAGTCTTTTAGAATAAATATACTTAGAAATACATTCCTTAATCATTTTATAGATTCGTTGAACGTTTCGTTAAATCTTGATTGCCACTATATTTCGGTTTTTCCAGAAGTCCAAGGCATTAACGCGGTCTTTTAAAAGGACACACTTAATGCATTCATGAATGTATACTATCAAGCAATGCATTCATGAATGTATAATACTTAACCATGCGTTCCTGAATGTATCATACTTAACAATGCGTTCCTGAATGTATAAACTTAACAATGCGTTCCTGAATGTGTAATACTTAACAACTCATTCATGAATGTGTAATACTTAACAATGCGTTCCTGAATGATCATACTTAACAATGCGTTCCTGAATGTATCATACTTAACAATGCGTTCCTGAATGTATCATACTTAACAATGCGTTCCTGAATGTGTAATACTTAACAACGCATTCGTGAATGTGTAATACTTAACAATGCGTTTCTGAATGTATCATACTTAACAATGCGTTCCTGAATGTATAATACATTAACAATGCGTTCCTGAATGTATAATACTTAACAATGCATTCCTGAAGGTATAATACTTAACAATGCGTTTCTGAATGTGTAATACTTAACAATGCGTTCCTGAATGTATAATACTTAACCATACGTTCCTGAATGTATCATACTTAACAATGCGTTCCTGAATGTATAATACTTAACCATGCGTTCCTGAATGTATCATGCTTAACAATGCGTTCCTGAATGTATAATACTTAACAATGCGTTCCTGAATGTATAATACTTAACAATGCATTCCTGAAGGTATAATACTTAACAATGCGTTTCTGAATGTGTAATACTTAACAATGCGTACCTGAATGTGTATTACTTAACAATGCGTTCCTGAATGTATAATACTTAACCATGCGTTCCTGAATGAATCATACTTAACAATGCGTTCCTGAATGTATAATACTTAACAATGCGTTCCTGAAAGTATAATACTTAACAATGCGTTCCTGAATGTATACTACTTAACAATGCATTCCTGAAGGTATAATACTTAACAATGCGTTTCTGAATGTGTACTACTTAACAATGCGTTCCTGAATGTATCATACTTAACCATGCATTCCTGAATGTATCATACTTAACAATGCGTTCCTGAATGTATAATACTTAACAATGCGTTCTTGAATGTATAATACTTAACAATGCATTCCTGAAGGTATAATACTTAACAATGCATTTCTGAATGTGTAATACTTAACAATGCGTACCTGAATGTGTAGTACTTAACAATGCGTTCCTGAATGTATAATACTTAACCATGCGTTCCTGAATGTATAATACTTAACAATGCGTTCCTGAATGTATAATACTTAACAATGCATTCCTGAAGGTATAAAACTTAACAATGCGTTTCTGAATGTGTAATACTTAACAATGCGTACCTGCATGTATAATACTTAACAATGCGTTTCTGAATGTGTAATACTTAACAATGCATTCCTGAATGTATTATACTCAACAATGCGTTCCTGAATGTATAATACTTGACAACGCATTCCAAAATGTATAATACTTAACAATGCGTTCCTGAATGTATAATACTTAACAATGCATTCCCGAGTGTATAGCACTTAACGATGCATTCCTGAATGTATACTAGTAATACGTAACAATGCATTCCTGAATGTATACTAGTTAGCAATGCGCTCCTGAATGTATAATAGTTAACAATGCGTTCCTGAATGTATAATACTTAACAATGCATTCCTGAAGGTATACTACTTAACAATGCGTTTCTGAATGTGTAATACTTAACAATGCATTCCTGAATGTATTATACTTAACAATGCGTTCCTGAATGTATAATACTTGACAACGGATTCCAAAATGTATAATACTTAACAATGCGTTCCTGAATGTATAATACTTAACAATGCATTCCCGAGTGTATAACACTTAGCAGTGCGTTTCTGAATGTATAATAATTAACAATGCGTTCTGAATCTATAATACTTAGCAATGCATTCCTAATGTATAATACCTAAAAATGTATTCCTAAATGTATGATAATTAACATTGCGATCTTGAATGTATAGTACTTAACCATGCGTTCCTGAATGAATCATACTTAACAATGCGTTCCTGAATGTATAATACTTAACAATGCGTTCCTGAAAGTATAATACTTAACAATGCGTTCCTGAATGTATACTACTTAACAATGCATTCCTGAAGGTATAATACTTAACAATGCGTTTCTGAATGTGTACTACTTAACAATGCGTTCCTGAATGTATCATACTTAACCATGCATTCCTGAATGTATCATACTTAACAATGCGTTCCTGAATGTATAATACTTAACAATGCGTTCTTGAATGTATAATACTTAACAATGCATTCCTGAAGGTATAATACTTAACAATGCGTTTCTGAATGTGTACTACTTAACAATGCGTTCCTGAATGTATCATACTTAACCATGCATTCCTGAATGTATCATACTTAACAATGCGTTCCTGAATGTATAATACTTAACAATGCGTTCTTGAATGTATAATACTTAACAATGCATTCCTGAAGGTATAATACTTAACAATGCATTTCTGAATGTGTAATACTTAACAATGCGTACCTGAATGTGTAGTACTTAACAATGCGTTCCTGAATGTACAATACTTAACCATGCGTTCCTGAATGTATAATACTTAACAATGCGTTCCTGAATGTATAATACTTAACAATGCATTCCTGAAGGTATAAAACTTAACAATGCGTTTCTGAATGTGTAATATTTAACAATGCGTACCTGCATGTATAATACTTAACAATGCGTTTCTGAATGTGTAATACTTAACAATGCATTCCTGAATGTATTATACTCAACAATGCGTTCCTGAATGTATAATACTTGACAACGCATTCCAAAATGTATAATACTTAACAATGCGTTCCTGAATGTATAATACTTAACAATGCATTCCCGAGTGTATAGCACTTAACGATGCATTCCTGAATGTATACTAGTAATACGTAACAATGCATTCCTGAATGAATACTAGTTAGCAATGCGCTCCTGAATGTATAATAGTTAACAATGCGTTCCTGAATGTATAATACTTAACAATGCATTCCTGAAGGTATACTACTTAACAATGCGTTTCTGAATGTGTAATACTTAACAATGCATTCCTGAATGTATTATACTTAACAATGCGTTCCTGAATGTATAATACTTGACAACGGATTCCAAAATGTATAATACTTAACAATGCGTTCCTGAATGTATAATACTTAACAATGCATTCCCGAGTGTATAACACTTAGCAGTGCGTTTCTGAATGTATAATACTTAACAATGCGTTCTGAATCTATAATACTTAGCAATGCATTCCTAATGTATAATACCTAACAATGTATTCCTAAATGTATGATAATTAACATTGCGATCTTGAATGTATAGTACTTAACAATGCATTCCTGAATGTGCAATACTTAACAATCCGTTTCTGAATGTATAATAGTTAACAATGAGTTCCTGAATCTTTACTACTTAACAATGCATTCCTGAATCTGTATTACTTAACAATGCATTCCTGAATGAGAGGGCTGGCTTGGAGCAGCGGATTTGTAACCGGAGGCCCCGGGTTCAATCCTCTGTGGTGCCACTGAGTTTTGTGTTCTTGGGCAAGACACTTCCCCTTAGCCTCATCCGTCGGATGGGGACGTAAACAGGGCGGTCCCGTGTATCGGTATATATGTATAATAACAAACAATGCATTCTTAAATATATAAACTTACCATAGAACCATGATTCCTTGTTAATTATCAGTAGGACCTCGTACGCATTTTTTCGGCGAGGTTTCTGACGACATCATGCAATGCACAATAAACAACTGCCGGTTTTCAATAGAACACTCATATACCACACGTGCATGCATACAACTCACCAAAGAGAAGAATGACACTCCGATATATTCTGAGTAGTATAGAAACGAGGGGTACCAGGCCAGTTTTCCCTCGCGGGGCACGAGAAAAACTAGTGAAATATGCCAGGGGAGACTCAGGCGCAACTCTCATTCACACCAAGATCTAAATGTAAGTCACGCCTAAATCAACACCAACATAATTAATTAGTTTTCTCAAGCACCCCCGCTCTGGGAAACTCGCCTGATACCCCTCGTTTCTATACTACTAATCAATCCGGTTTGTCATTTTAATAACATAACATTTGCAACTCATTAAGCAAAGTCAGACGGAACCGGGCAGTAGTCTTCATCATCGCTCTGCATATCATTTTTTACCATGGAGTATTTTATTTTTCTACTCTTTGCTATTTTGTATTTCTTTTCAAGAAGCTCTTCTCTGTTCTTAGGAGAGCGCAATAATTTTATTTTTCGTCTTTTCGGCGAATCTACTTACGGCTAAGTTTTTCAATCACACGATCCAAAACGGCATCAACTCCGGGTCTAGTCTCGGCAGTTAAACAAAATCAGAAGGAGCAAAGCAATCATCCTCATCATCACTATACATATCACACTCGATCATGGCACAAGCAATCAAACAGTTATCAAGTGGGGGAAAGATATCAAAGAATTGCAAATCAAATTGAAAATCCTAGTAGCTCAAAGAAAGAAAACAGTTTTGTCTCCGGGAGGTAGGACACAGAGAGCAAAAATAGCAGCAGGGATGAGACGGGGGAGAAATGTCACTGAATGACAAAAACAATTACAGGGATGAGATGGAATATTGAAAATCAAGAAAGACCAAAAAGAAGACCAAGAAGAAGTCCAAAATGAAGACCAAAATGACATCGACGATACAAAAGAACTGTCAGATGATAGTACAGATCAAAATGACACCGAAGATAGTACAGAACATACATCAATCAATATCATTGTTGATAAAAATATCTCACAAGTTAGTATTCCTTGTTGATAAGAATATCATACATCAATCAATATCTTTGTTGATAAGAATATCATACATCAATCAATATCTTTGTTGATAAGAATATCTCACAAGTTAGTATTCTTTGTTGATAAGAATATCATACATCAATCAATATCTTTGTTGATAAGAATATCTCACAAGTTAGTATTCCTTGTTGATAAGAATATCATACATCAATCAATATCTTTGTTGATAAGAATATCTCACAAGTTAGTATTCTTTGTTGATAAGAATATCATACATCAATCAATATCTGTGTTGGTAAGAATATCTCACAAGTTAGTATTCTTTGTTGATAAGAATATCTCACCAGTTAGTATTCTTTGTTGACGAGAATATCACACATCAATCAATATCCTTGTTGACAAGAACATCATACATCAATCAATATCTTTGTTGATAAGAATATCTCACAAGTTAGTATTCCTTGTTGATAAGAATATCATACATCAATCAATATCTTTGTTGATAAGAATATCATACATCAATCAATATCTTTGTTGATAAGAATATCTCACAAGTTAGTATTCTTTGTTGATAAGAATATCATACATCAATCAATATCTTTGTTGATAAGAATATCTCACAAGTTAGTATTCTTTGTTGATAAGAATATCATACATCAATCAATATCTTTGTTGATAAGAATATCTCACAAGTTAGTATTCCTTGTTGATAAGAATATCATACATCAATCAATATCTTTGTTGATAAGAATATCTCACAAGTTAGTATTCTTTGTTGATAAGAATATCATACATCAATCAATATCTGTGTTGATAAGAATATCTCACAAGTTAGTATTCCTTGTTGATAAGAATATCATACATCAATCAATATCTTTGTTGATAAGAATATCTCACAAGTTAGTATTCTTTGTTGATAAGAATATCATACATCAATCAATATCTGTGTTGGTAAGAATATCTCACAAGTTAGTATTCTTTGTTGATAAGAATATCTCACCAGTTAGTATTCTTTGTTGACGAGAATATCACACATCAATCAATATCCTTGTTGACAAGAACATCATACATCAATCAATATCTTTGTTGATAAGAATATCTCACAAGTTAGTATTCCTTGTTGATAAAAATATCATACACCGATCAATATCTTTGTTGATAAGAATATCTCACAAGTTAGTATTCCTCGTTGATAAGAATATCATACATCAATCAATATCCCTGCCGATAAGAATATCATACACCAAAAGACATCTTTGCTGATAAGAATATCCCACAAGCTAGTATTCTTTGCTGGTAAGAATATCACACAACAATCAATATCTTTGCTGATAAGAATATACCACAAGTTAGTATTCTTTGTTGACAAGAATACCACACACCAATCAATATCTTTGTTGATAAGAATATCACACATCAATCAATATCTTTGCTGACAAGAATATCTCACAAGTTAGTATTCTTTGCTGATAAGAATATCATACATCAATCAATATCTTTGTTGATAAGAATATCCCACAAGTTAGTATTTCTTGCTGATAAGAATATCATACATCAATCAATATCTTTGTTGATAAGAATATCTCACAAGTTAGTATTCTTTGTTGACAAGAACATCACACATCAATCAATATCTTTGTTCATACGAATATTACACATCAATCAATATCTTTGTTGGTAAGAATATCTCACAAGTTAGTATTCTTTGTTGATAAGAATATCACACACCAATCAATATCCTTGTTGATAAGAATATCATACATCAATCAATATCTTTGCTGCTAAGAATATCTCACAAGTTAGTATTCTTTGTTGATAAGAATATCACACGCCAATCAATATCTTTGTTGACAAAAATATCACACACCAACCAATATCCCCGTTGATAAGAATATCTCACAAGTTAGTATTCATTGTTGGTAAGAATATCGCACGTCAATCAATATCTTTGTTGATAAGAATATCCCACAAGTTAGTATTCCATATTGGCAAGAATATCATACACCAATCAATATCCTCGCTGATAAGAATATCACACACCAATCAATATCCTTGCTGACAAGAATATCTCAAAAGTTAATATTTTTTGTTGATAACAATATCACACACACCAATCAATATCTTTGTTGACAAGAATATCACACACCAATCAATATCTTTGCTTGTAAGAATATCCCGCAAGCTAGTATGCTCTGTTGATAAGAATATCACACACCAATCAATATATTTGTTGATAAGAATATCACACACCAATCAATATCCCTGCTGACAAGAATATCTTACAAGTTAGCATTCTTTGTTGATGAGAATATCATGCACTAATCAATATCTTTGTTGATAAGAATATCTCACGAACTGATATTCCTTGCTGATAGGAATATCACACGCCAATCAATATCTCCGCTGATAAGAATATCACACACAAGTCAATATGTTTGTTGATAAGAATATCTCACATGTTAGTATTTTTTGTTGATAAGAATATCATACACCAATCAATATCTTTGTTGAAACGAATATCCTACAAGTTAGTATTTTTGTTGAATCGAATATCATACATCAATCAATATCTTTGTTGATAAGAATATCTCAAAAGTTCGTATTCTTCGTTGACAAGAATACCACACATCAATCAATATCCTTGTTGATAAGAATATCACACACCAATCAACATCTTTGTTGGTAAGAATATCTCACAAGTTAGTATTCCTTGTTGATAAGAATATCACACACCATCCAATATCTTTGTTGGTAAGAATATCTCACAAGTTAGTATTCTTTGTTGATAAGAATATCATACACCAACCAATATCTTTGTTGATAAGAACATCCCACAAGTTAGTATTCCTTGTTGATATGAATATCACACGCCAGCCAATATCTTTGTTGACAAGAATATCATACATCAATCAATATTTTTGCTGATAAGAATATCCCACAAGTTAGTATTCTTTGTTGATAAGAATATTACACACCAATCAATATCTTTGCTGATAATAATATCTCACAAGTTAGTATTCCCTGCTGATAAAAATATCATACACCAATCAATATCTTAGTTGATAAGAATATCGCACACCAATCAATATCTTTGTTGATAAGAATATCTCACAATTTAGTATTCTTTGTTGATAAGAATATCATACATCAATCAATATCTTTGTTGATAAGAATATCCCACAAGTTAGTATTCCTTGTTGACAAGAATATCACGCACCAATCAATATCTTTGCTGATAAGAATATCATACACCAATCAATATCTTTGTTGATAAGAATATGTCACAAGTTAGTATTCTTTGATGATAAGAATATCACACACCAATCAATATCCTTGCTGATAAGAATATCACGCGCCAAGCAATATCTTTGCTGGTGAGAACATCTCACAAGTTAGTACTCCCTGCTGATAAAAATACCACACATCAATCAATATGTTTGTTGATAAGAATATCTCACAAGTCAGTATTCTTTGTTGATAAGAATATCATACACCAATCAATATCTTTGTTGATAAGAATATCTCACAAGTTAGTATTCTTTGTTGATAAGAATATCACACACCAATCAATATCCTTGCTGATAAGAATATCACGCGCCAAGCAATATCTTTGCTGGTGAGAACATCTCACAAGTTAGTACTCCCTGCTGATAAAAATACCACACATCAATCAATATGTTTGTTGATAAGAATATCTCACAAGTCAGTATTCTTTGTTGATAAGAATATCATACATCAATCAATATCTTTGTTGATAAGAATATCATACATGAATCAATATCCCTGCTGGCAAGCACATCATACACCAATCAATATCTTTGTTAATAAGAATATCTCAAAAGTTAGTATTCTTTGATGACAAGAATATCACACACCAATCAATATCTTTGTTGACAAGAACATCATACACCAATCAATATCTTTGTTAATAAGAATATCTCAAAAGTTAGTATTCTTTGATGTTAAGAATATCACACACCAATCAATATCTTTGACGATAAGAATATCTCACAAGGTAGTTTTCTTTGTTGATAAGAATATCATATATCAATCAATATCTTTGTTGATAAGAATATCTCACAAGTTAGTATTCTTTGTTGATAAGAATATCTCACAAGCTAGTATTCCTTGTTGATAAGAATATCACACATCAATCAATATCTTTGTTGATAAGAATATCTCACAAGCTAGTATTCCTTGTTGATAAGAATATCATACATCAATCAATATCTTTGTTGATGAGAATATCATACACCAATCAATATCTTTGTTGATAAGAATATCTCACAAGCTAGTATTCCTTGTTGATAAGAATATCATACATCAATCAATATCTTTTTTGATAAGAATATCTCACAAGTTGTTATTCCTTGTTGACAAGAATATCATACATCAATCAATATCTTTGTTGATAAGAATATCTCACAAGTTAAGTATTCTTTGATGATAAGAATATCATACACCAATCAATATCTTTGTTGGTAAGAATATCACACATCAGTCAATATCCTTTCTGACAAGAACATCCCACAAGTTAGTATTCTGTGTTGACAAGAATATCACACACCAATCAATATCTTTGTTGATAAGAATATCTCACAAGTTAGTATTCTTTGTTGGTAAGAATATCACCCGTCAATCAATATCTTTGTTGGCGAGAATATCACACATCATTCAATATCCCCGTTGATAAGAATATCTTACAAGTTAGTATTCTTTGTTGACAAGAATATCACACATCAATCAATATCTTTGTTGATCAGAATATCATACATCAATCAATATCTTTGTTGGTAGGAATATCTCACTTGTTAGTATTCTTTGTTGACAAGAATATCACACATCAGTCAATACCCCCGTTGATAAGAATATTTCGCAAGTTGGTATTCTTTGTTGACGAGAATATCATACATCAATCAATATCTTTGTTGGCAAGAATATCACACACCAATCAATATCTTTGCTGATAAGAATATCTCACAAGTTAGTATTCTTTGTTGATAAGAATACCACACTACAATCAATATCTTTGTTGATAAGACCCAGCCAGGGAAACTAGAATATCATCCAGACGGGAATAAGTTGAGCCAGGAAAGCACGCTAATTCCATCTAGGATCACAACATGCATGAAACATACAGCAAGAATACAACAAGCATGATCTAGCCATATCATGCGAACGACAAGAATGTTGGCTATTTTTTCTATTTACATGCATGCTTCCACAATGCCACGGAATCAGCACAGACATGCTAGTGAAAATAAGCAAAGATAAGTAAATATAAGTTAACATGGGTAAGATAAGTTAAGATAACTTATTTTTGCTTATTTTACTAGCATGTCTGTGCTGATTCCGTGGCATTGTGGTAGCATGCATGTAGATAGAAAAAAGAGCAAATATTCTTGTCGTTCGCATGAGATGGTTAGATCATGCTTGTTGTATTCTTGCTGTATATTTCATGCATGTTGTGATCCTAGATGTAATTAGCTTGCTTTCCTGGCTCATATTATCCCCGTCTGGATGACATTCTAGTTTCCCTGGCTGGGTCTTATCAACAAAGATATTGATTGGTGTGTGATATTCTTATCAACAAGGAATACTAACTTGTGCGATATTCTTATCAACAAAGATATTGATTGGTGTATGATATTCTTATCAACAAAGATATTGATTGATGTATGATATTCTTATCAATAAAGAATACTAACTTGTGAGATATTCTTATCAACACAGATATTGATTGATGTATGATATTCTTGTCAACAAAGATATTGATTGATGTATGATATTCTTATCAACAAAGAATACTAACTTGTGAGTTATTCTTATCAACAAAGATATTGATTGATGTATTATATTCTTGTCAGCAAGGAATACTAACTTGTGAGATATTCTTACCAACAAAGATATTGACTGATGTGTGATATTCTTATCAACAAAGAATACTAACTTGTGAGATATTCTTATCAATAAAGATATTGATTGGTGTGTGATATTTTCAACAACAAAGAATACTAACTTGCGAGATATTCTTACCAACAAAGATATTGATTGATGTGTGATATTCTTATCAACAAAGATATTGATCGATGTATGATATTCTTATCAACAAAGAATACTAACTTGTGAGATATTCTTATCAGCAAAGATATTGATTTATGTATGATATTCCTATCAACTAAGATATTGATTGGTGTGTGATATTCTTACCAACAAAGAATACTAACTTGTGAGATAATCTTATCAACAAAGATATCGACTGATGTGCGATATTTTTGCCAACAAATATATTGATTGATGTATGATATTCTCGTTAACAAGGAATACCAACTTGCGAGATATTCTTATCAACGGGGATATTGACTGATGTGTGATATTCTTGTCAACAAAGAATACTAACTTGTGAGATATTCTTACCAACAAAGATATTGATTGATGTATGATATTCTTATCAACAAAGATATTGATTGATGTGTGATATTTTTGTCAACAAAGAATACTAACTTGTGAGATATTCTTATCAACGGGGATATTGACTGATGTGTGATATTCTCGCAAACATATATTGATTGACGCGTGAAATTCTTACCAACAAAGAATACTAACTTGTGAGATATTCTTATCAACAAAGATATTGATTGGTATGTGATATTCTTGTCAGCAAAGAATAATAACTTGTGGGATGTTCTTGTCAGAAAGGATATTGATTGATGTGTGATATTCTTACCAACAAAGATATTGATTGGTGTATGATATTCTTATCATCAAAGTATACTAACCTGTGAGATATTCTTACCAACAAAGATATTGATTGATGTATGATATTCATATCAACAAGGAATACTAGCTTGTGAGATATTCTTATCAACAAATATATTGATTGATGTGTGATATTCTTATCAACAAAAATATTGATTGATGTGTGATATTCTTATCAACAAAGATATTGATTGATGTATGCTATTCTTATCAACAAAGAATATTAACTTGTGAGATATTCTTATCGTCAAAGATATTGATTGGTGTGTGATATTTTTATCATCAAATTATACTAACTTGTGAGATATTCTTACCAGCAAAGATATTTATTGGTGTATGATGTTCTTGTCAACAAAGATATTGATTGGTGTGTGATATTCTTGTCATCAAAGAATACTAACTTGTGGGATATTCTTGTCAGCACAGGGATATTGATTGGTGTATGATATTCTCATCAACAAAGGTTTTGACTTGTGTGTGATATTCTTATCATCAAAGAATACTAACTTGTGAGATATTCTTATCAACGAAGATATTGATTGGTGTATGATATTCTTATCAGCAAAGATATTGATTGGTGCGTGATATTCGTGTCAACAAGGAATACTATCTTGTGGGATATTCTTATCAACAAAGATATTGATTGATGTATGATATTCTTATCAACAAAGATATTGATTGGTGTGCGATATTCTTATCAACAAAGATATTGATTAGTGTATGATATTTTTATCAGCAGGGAATACTAACATGTGAGATATTCTTATCAGCAAAGATATTGATTGATGTGTGATATTCTTATCAACAAATAATACTAACTTGTGGGATATTCTTATCAGCAAAGATATTGATTGATGTATGATATTCTTGTCAACAAAAATATTGGCTGGCGTGTGATATTCTTATCAACAAGGAATACTAACTTGTGGGATGTTCTTATCAACAAAGATATTGATTGGTGTGTGATATTCTTATCAACAAAGATATTGATTGATGTATGATATACTTATCAACAAAGAATACTAACTTGTGAGATATTCTTACCAACAAAGATATTGGATGGTGTATGATATTCTTATCAACAAGGAATATTAATTTGTGAGATGTTCTTACCAACAAAGATGTTGATTGGTGTGTAATATTCTTATAAACAAGGATATTGATTGATGTATGGTCTTCTTGTCAACGAAGCATACTAACTTTTGAGATATTCTTATCAACAAAGATATTAATTGATGTATGATATTCGTATCAGCAAAGAATACTAACATGTGGGATATTCTTATCAACAAAGATATTGATTGATGTATGATATTCTTATCAACAAAGAATACTAACTTGTGAGATATTCTTATCAACAAAAATATTTACTGGTGTTTGATAGTCTTATCAGCGGAGATATTTATTGGCGTGTGATATTCCTATCAGCAAGGAATATAAACTCGTAAGATATTCTTATCAACAAAGATATTGATTGGTGCATGCTATTCTCACCAACGAAGAATGCTAACTTGTGAGATATTCTTGTCAGCAGGGATATTGATTGGTGTGTGATATTCTTATCAACAGAGCATATTAGCTTGCGGGATATTCTTACCAGCAAAGATATTGATTGGTGTGTGATATTCTTGTCAACAAAGATATTGATTGGTGTGTGATATTCTTATCAACAAAAAATACTAACTTTTGAGATATTCTTGTCAGCAAGGATATTGATTGGTTTGTGATATTCTTATCAGCGAGGATATTGATTGGTGTATGATATTCTTGTCAACAGGGAATACTCACTTGTGGGATATTCTTATCAACAAAGATATTGATTGACGTGCCATATTCTTACCAACAAATAATACTAACTTGTGAGATATTCTTTTCATCTGGGATATTGGTTGGTTTTGTGATATTCTTATCAACAAAGATATTGATTGGCGTGTGATATTCTTATCAACAAAGAATACTAACTTGTATCATATTTTTATCAGCAAAGATATTGTTTGATGTATGATATTCTTATCAAGAAGGATATTGATTGGTGTGTGATATTCTTATCAACAAAGATATTGATTGATGTGTAATGTTCTTGTCAACAAAGACTACTAACTTGTGTGATATTCTTATCAACAAAGATATTGATTGATGTGTAATGTTCTTGTCAACAAAGATATTGATTGATGTGTGGTATTCTTGTCAACAAAGAATACTAACTTGTGGGATATTTTTATCTGCAAATATGTTGATAGATGTGTGATATTCTTACCAGCAAAAAATATTAGCTTGTGGGATATTCTTATCAGCAAAGATGTCGATTGGTGTATGATATTATTATCAACAAAGATATTGATTGATGTATGATATTCTTATCAACGAGGAATACTAACTTGTGAGATATTCTTATCAACAAAGATATTGATTGGTGTATAATATTCTTATCAACAAGGAATACTAACTTGTGAGATATTCTTATCAAAAAAGATATTGATTGGTGTGATATTCTTGTCAACAAGGATATTGATTGATGTGTGATATTCTCGTCAACAAAGAATACTAACTTGTGAGATATTCTTACCAACAAAGATATTGATTGATGTATGATATTCTCATCAACAAAGATATTGATTGATGTATGATATTCTTATTAACAAAGAATACTAACTTGTGAGATATTCTTATCGTCAAAGATATTGATTGGTGTGTGATATTTTTATCATCAAAGAATACTAACTTGTGAGATATTCTTATCAACAAAGATATTGATTGGTGTATGATGTTCTTGTCAACAAAGATATTGATTGGTGTGTGATATTCTTGTCATCAAAGAATACTAACTTGTGGGATATTCTTGTCAGCAGGGATATTGATTGGTGTATGATATTCTCATCAACAAAGGTATTGACTGGTGTGTGATATTCTTATCATCAAAGAATACTAACATGTGAGATATTCTTATCAACGAAGATATTGATTGGTGTATGATATTCTTATCAGCAAAGATATTGATTGGTGCGTGATATTCTTGTCAACAAGGAATACTATCTTGTGGGATATTCTTATCAACAAAGATATTTATTGATTATGATATTCTTATCAACAAAGAATACTAACTTGTGAGATATTCTTATCAGCAAATATATTGATTGTTGTGTGATATTCTTATCAACAAATAATACTAACTTGTGGGATATTCTTATCAGCAAAGATATTGATTGATGAATGATATTCTTGTCAACAAAGATATTGGCTGGCGTGTGATATTCTTATCAACAAGGAATACTAACTTGTGGGATGTTCTTATCAACAAAGATATTGATTGGTGTGTGATATTCTAATCAACAAAGATATTGATTGATGTATGATATTCTTATCAACAAAAAATACTAACTTGTGAGATATTCTTACCAACAAAGATATTGATTGATGTATGATATTCTTGTCAACAAAGAATACTAACTTGTGAGATATTCTTATCAACAAAGATATTGATTGATGTATGATATTCTTATCAACAAAGATATTGATTGATGTATGATATTCTTATCAACAAAGAATACTAACTTGTGAGATATTCTTATCAACAAAGATATTGATTGATGTATGTTCTGTACTATCTTCGGTGTCATTTTGATCTGTACTATCATCTGACAGTTCTTTTGTATCGTCGATGTCATTTTGGTCTTCTTCTTGGTCTTCTTTTTGGTCTTTCTTGATTTTCAATATTCATCTCATCCCTGTAATTGTTTTTGTAATTCAGTGACATTTCTCCCCCGTCTCATCCCTGCTGCTATTTTTGCTCTCTGTGTCCTACCTCCCGGAGTCAAAACGTTTTTCTTTCTTTGAGCTACTAGGATTTTCAATTTGTCTTGCAATTCTTTGATATCTTTCCCCCAATTGATAACTGTTTGATTGCTTGTGCCATGATCGAGTGTGATATGTATAGTGATGATGAGGATAATTGCTTTGCTCCTTCTGATTTTGTTCAACTGCCGAGACTAGACCCGGAGTTGATGCCGTTTTGGATCGTGTGATTGAAAAACTTAGCCGTAAGTAGATTCGCCGAAAAGACGAAAAATAAAATTATTGCGCTCTCCTAAGAACAGAGAAGAGCTTCTTGAAATGAAATACAAAATAGCAAAGTGTAGAAAAATAAAATACTCCATGGTAAAAATGATATGCAGCGCGATAATGAAGAATACTGCCCGGTTCCGTCTGACTTTGCTTAATGAGTTGCAAATGTTATGTTATTAAAATGACAAACCGGATTGATTAGTAGTATAGAAACGAGGGGTATCAGGCGAGTTTTCCAGAGCGGGAGTGCTTGAGAAAACTATTGAAATATGTTGGTGTTGATTTAGGCGTGACTTACATTTAGATCTTGGTGTGAATGAGAGTTGCGCCTGAGTCTCCCCTGGCATATTTCACTAGTTTTTCTCGTTCCCCGCGAGGGAAAACTGGCCTGGTACCCCTCGTTTCTATACTACTATTCTGTTTTCGTAAGCCACTGTTACTTAAAAAACAAACATTCTTTATGTTCGAAATAATATCGTTCTCTTGTGACGTCTCGTGCTGTATTTGAGAACTTTAAACCTACCTTACTCACACACCTGAAACTCTCCGGTTAGCAGTATTCAAGTATTATTTAAAGTCTACTGTTACGAAATAAGGCGCTTGTTTATGCAGGCATCAGAAACCTCTCTTGATGGAGTCGACCCTGATACCTACCTATTCTATAAAGGATGGCTTCGTAGCTCTATGGTAGGTACACGATTCTCGCAGCTATCCTGAATGTATAGATTCGTTGAGATTTACGTCGTGAAACGTTTTATTTTTAGAATTACTGCCAGTGAAACGTGTTTGCCACTGTTGTACCATTTACCGAAGTTCAATGTATTATTTTTGCTGTTATCTTTCTGTTCACTATTATGCAAAGCAATTTGAATTGTCAAAATAAGCAAACCGATTGCCTTAGAAAAACCCTTGTACACTCGACGTGGGTTTGACACGAAGGCACCGATAACAAACAAACAACAACACGATTATCTACCCCAGTCTGGATGTTTGTCATTATATTGGCTAGGTATGTTTAATGAAAGAGATGCATATCATTAGTTTCACAGTTGTTTGTTTATCTGGTGACAGCTCTTGTTAAATGAGCTTTTACATTATTTGTTCAATGAGCCAAATTGATACCGGTCCGAGCGCAGTTGCGCATGGTAAGGTAGCAATACATTTCTTTGAGTTTATCACTTTTGTAACGCAATATTGCACACGGTAGAAGTGAACAGTTTATTGAATTGATGGTTTGTTTCAGGAGAACATCACCAACCATCATTTTTAAAGCTGAATCCCTATCACAAAGTTCCTGTTATTGATGATGATGGCTTTGTAATGTCAGAAAGGTAAATATATTTTCATAGTCACAGAATAATGTTTAGTTACAAGGTAGCGTAGCAAGAACAGCTCCTTTGTCCAGTGCTTCATTTGCGAAGAGAAAGTATGTTGGTTGAGATGTTAGCAGAAGTACACACATGTTCAACTTTCAAGATATATAGATATTGACCGTCATTTCTTTTTGTAGGGTTGTCTTATTTGTAATTTCATGTTCAACAACTTATGGCGGATTCAGGTATTTGTACACAGGCAGCAATATAAAAAAAAAAAGAGAAAAAATATGTTTTGCCCGTCACGGGACTCGAACACACGACTTTCTGATTAACAATCAGCCATTCTAACAGCCGATCTAAAGAGACTTCTTGAAAACATGGTACATTTAGTACCATGCATTGTAAAGAAAATAATTTTACATATTTGAAACGCCTAAAGATGAATCAGTATAAAGTATATCACGTCGCACAGGTACATCAACCTTGCGTGATTATAAATATGAAACTAGGATTACTTTATCTCGATTTATTTTTATTAAGTTGATAATAAGTGTTATAAATGCTAAACAGTATCAACAAATATAGTTGTGTAATGGTTATGAAGAGCAAATAAGATAGCAAGGTCCCTTGTTCAAATACCACTCCGAGCACCTTTTTATTAATGAAATATATTCGAAAGCCGTATTTATCGATGTTACGTGTACGAAGGCTAGCTACCGACTTCTTGGATGATTGTCGAAGTGAAACTATTTCAACCCGAAACTCATTCATATTAATTATGTAGTACATTAAGATGCCTTATATCTTTAAGATACACATTTAGTAAAAACACAACATATACTCGTAAAGTTTTAACTTAGCTATCACGCCAACAACTGCCAAAATGTACAATACATGTACACCGTTTCTTACTCTACTGACGACGAGGTGTATATATAACTTACATATTTTGAGATTAAAGCTAACTCTAAAGACACAATATAAACGGCTTTAACCAGTCAGGCAAACGCCAGAACTGGATAGTCGAATTAAGAGTTACCTACTCATAAATCATTTTACGCATATTCAATCACAAGTATTTTAAAAACCAATGAATAAATCCATACTTTTATCGGCACATATACCTTATTATATGACCTGAACACCTGGCTAGAGCTTTGATAAACGGTGTTTTAGTATATTTTTTCTGTTATGTGGAGGGTTGGTTTCTTTAAATGCTGTTTAACACTTGCAGCATAGCAATTATGCATTATATTGCCGTGAAGTACAATGTTGCTGACCACTGGTTCCCGAGAGAAGATGTCAAGAAACAAGCGCGTGTGGAAGAGTTTCTGCACTGGCAGCACGAATGTATTCGGAGACAGGCAGTGACCGTATTCATTAATACTGTAAGATATGTTATAAAGTTATGTTAGCCTGTAGCAAGGGGGCGTGAGAGGTGTTGCAAATTATATTACCACTCATGAACAGACTCAGTAAAACAGAGTATGCTACTTTTCTCCCTTGTTTGTGTTTTTGCTTCCAATGGATCCCCATGTCAGTATTTGTTTACACTAGCGTTTGTTTAGTGCTGTGTGATGGCTATAAACAGCCGCCCGACTACAAATCAATATTGTTGTAACTTACTGGTCCGTTAGGATCCACCAAGACCAATTTATGTGGCTTGAACGTAAAACACCGCTTTAACTGGTACTAAGGGGCGTGAGAGGTGTTGCACATTATATTACCACTCATGAACAGACTCAATAAAACCAAGTCTGCTAATTTGTGTGTGTGTGTTTGTAGCTTCCAAGGGATCCCCTTTTCAGTATTTATTTACATGTATACACACAAATTCGAAGAAGGAGTAAATGGAATTTTCGTATTTCTTTCTTAATTTAGTTTTAAATCCATTATCACAGTTGCTAGATTCGGCTATTTTGAAATTGGCAAATATACGCATTTTCCGAAACAGATTACTGTTAGGTTGATTATAGCCTAAAGTAAAAATTTAGAGAGAGATTAACTCATCAGAATGTAATGCTATAGTGAACTATTGTGATCACGCTTCGTCCGTCGTCTGTCTGTCTGTTACCATTATGGAGCATTCATTTTTAAACCTTACTTAACCAAACATGTAAAGTATTGATATATACATAATATCTCAATTATTTTTTCTATTCTTAATTCCAGAGTTATGGCCTCTGAACTTTAGAAATGCCACTGTGTCAGCCATGCTACTACTCTTATAATGTCGGTACAGTAAAAGAGCTTGACCCTTGCTCAGATCCCTTTTATTTCTCTGATGTCCTTTTAGACTCAAACTGAGCTGCAACATGTTTATATTGCTTGTTTCATTTTTGTTCTTAGACGTCTAATCCGCATCTTATGTATTTGTATTACTAATAAACGAGTGCATATTGTATTGTATGTTCTTATTGAGCATAACATAACTTTATACACTTACCTTTTCTATCCACTAACTTCATCTTTTGCAATTTGGTTTTAGTCTAGAAGTCGATACGCTCTGTTTTTACCAAAACAACCGATGGACGAAGAGGTGGTCAATAGAAGCAAAGAAGAGATCAGACGAGCGGTTAATCACATAGCCGAGTATTTTCTTCAGGGTAAACCATTTATCGCAGGAGATGAAATATCGGTCGCAGATATCGTGGGTGTAAGTGAATTAAAGCAACTGGATGGCGCGATGGAAGAGGGGCTTTACAACAGTAATGAGAAAGTGAGGGATTGGGTACAGCGAGTTCGTGATAAATTACAGCCGCATTTCGATCAAGTTCATGAAAAACTGATGACATTTAGAGATCGGTTTGAGGCAGCAAAATAATCAGTTATTTATTTAAGTTCAAGGTGTTCTCTCTTTAAAACAAACTATATCTATAATCTTGAATATTATGTTGTACCATCGGCGTCTGCGTCGGTTACTGTTTATGTACTAGTTGTTATCTTAATTATTGGACAGTTATTGCCGACAACTTTTGTTTTTGGTTGAAATCTGTTTTATAGAAAGAGGAAAACGTGATCGACACTTAAGTAAAAACATATAGAATTGTAAGAAATGAAGGACCCATGCTTTTGAATATTGTATTATTGTCTAATATCTTTTTCGATTAAACTGTTCAAAATGAATATAAACATAAACAATCTGTTTACCTATGCATTTACTTTCGCTTCATACATTCCGTTGCAAAAACGTGTTTTATTTCAAATAAATTTCATTGTTAAGTAGGCGCAGCTTACGTAGCTCGCGTCCAATGTGTCTCAATAGATAATGACTATCATACACTGACTATATGTATGTTGCTTGTACTTATTTACCATTAGGGTGCACTAAATCTAGTTCTAGTTTATAAGCCAGTTGTCTAAAAATAAATTGAGGTACATTGGATACACCAAACCATGCTTGTCATCGACAAGAGTATTATCACCATTACCATTATTGCCGTCGTCGGCAACAGTAGGCGTCATTACTGCATCAACTCATAAAGTCATTATTGCCGTCATCGGCAAGAGTATTAGCACAATTACCATTATTGCCGTCGTCGGCAACAGTAGGCGTCATTACTGCTTCAACTCATATAGTCATTTATTGCCGTCATCGGCAGGAGTATTATCACAATTACCATTATTGCCGTCGTCGGCAACAGTAGGCGTCATTACTGCATCAACTCATTAAGCCATTATTGCCGTCATCGGCAGGAGTATTATCACAATTACCATTATTGCCGTCCTCGGCAACAGTAGGTGTCATTACTGCTTCAACTCATTAAGTCATTATTGCCGTCATCGGCAGGAGTATTATCACAATTACCATTATTGCCGTCGTCGGCAACAGTAGGCGTCATTACTGCATCAACTCATTAGGTCATTATTGCCGTCATCGGCAAGAGTATTATCAACATTACCAGTATTGCCGTCATCGGCAAGAGTATTATCACAATTACCATTATTGCCGTCATCGGCAACAGTAGGCATCATTACTGCATCAACTCATTAAGTCGGTTTTGCCGTCATCGGCAAGAGTATTATCTCAATCACCATTATTGGAGAGCACCGTAATAACAACACATCAATATATTTTTAAAACTTTATTTTAATAGCTTTTGCAAATATATTGGGCGTGGCATATATTAAAAAACAAGCCCAAAGCGTGGGCTGCCGGTAAGCACAAAATACCATTATGGCAAGCCCTTACAGTAGAAAGCATTAAGCAATAAAGAAAATTGAATATTACAATATTAAGGACATGTGCACCAAATTATATGTTCATTATGAAAGCAACTTTTCTGATAAGCATTTAAGCAAGTATTGAAAGCACGGTTAATAATTACAAGTTCACCGAATTTAATAAATTCAAATGTTTTTTTTAGCAATTCTTACGGTCAACAACTTTGTATATAATTTATGTTAGATTACAATTAGTCTCTGGGTATACAGGAAGCTGAATACATTTAAACTGAAACTTGTATGTCCTTCCTTTCACACCTTCGCTGACCGCCGATAATTAAACACGACAACAGTTAAACACATATAATAGCTGTGATCCAAAAGATCCATCACTCGACAATGCAGGTGCCTTTCAAGTCCATGCCACGCCAGGAATTGTTGACTAGGTAAGTGGATCCAGACGAAAACATTTGTTGACTACGTAAGTGGATCCAGATGAAGACCTCAACTGAAAATATACAACTCAGAAATAGCAACAGGATCTTGAAACATAAAACACTATCTTTTGAATACAAGTATTGACAGACAATGAGCTATGGATAGCTTTTGACCGACATATTAAATTCATTTATTATAATGATACAAATTGACGACATTATTATCTATTCAAATGAATGATCCTGTGGGCTGGGAGGGAGGGAATTTAAGTTTTGAATGTAAGTTCATAGCAACTCTTACCAAATGTGTTACATGAAGAAGCTAAAGCATGAAGAAGCTAAAGAGAAAGTAGGCGGTTTACATATACAAACAACTGCACCGTGAGAATTACTACTTAATCAGGAATCCCCCAATACGTTTTCCCCAATAACCCTGACTATATGTATTATAGTCGGCAACAGTAGGCGTCATACTGCATCAACTCATTAATAGATACTGAACAGGTGATCCCTTGGAAGAAATAAACACAAAGAAAGGTAGCAGACTCGGTTTTATTGAGTACGTCATGAGAGGTAATTATAAGATGCAACACCTCTCACTTAATATTATCTCAAGGACAAATAGAAGTATGAGACACCACAAGCATGAATCAAGATTTTGTTTTTAATATGAACTAAGGTAAAACCTTGAGGCGAGCACAGACAAGTTTGAAGCAATATATTCATGAAACATAGTTCTAACATAATTATATTCTGAAAATAAACTTTAAAAAGATGAAAGCAATTAAAAGAACAATAAAAATAACTTATCAATTTGAAAGCAGTTCAATATAAATAAGAATGGATACATCTGCAATGCAAAACTTGAAATAAACGGCTAATTGCATTTATAATATTGTTTGTTCTTAAAAAAGAGATTAAAAGTTCAATGCACAAAATGTGCTTAAGACATGTTTTGATAAATTAATTCTATATTTATAATTATATTGAAACATTTAAGACTAGCTTGATGATTTTTTTGATTTTTTAAAAGGGATATTTAAAGCAAACAATATTGCATGTACCTAATGCATCTGACAATAAAATGCAGTTAACAAAACAAACAAACTCTTTATTCAACTTGTTTACCTATATATAGGCTTCTTGTATTGAATACAAAAGGTCGTCCACATGAGTAGTCTCCTCATCTTCCAAGTGTTTTACAGCATACAGGGGACAGCCATTAATTTATTATCAACTCTTATTTTTTGTGTGATGCTAACTGAATATGTTTCATCTGTGATTAATATCACTTATATTTCTTTAAGTAATTTGTTTTATGGTAAATTCAAGCAATGGGTATGTGATAGAGAAGTACTGTTTGTGTCTTGTACATGTATGATTATATGGTAATTCATAGCTCTCATGGGTTAGCGATTGACATATCACCCACC
This sequence comes from Cyrtodaria siliqua, assembly GCA_037043455.1. Taxonomy (NCBI): domain Eukaryota; kingdom Metazoa; phylum Mollusca; class Bivalvia; order Adapedonta; family Hiatellidae; genus Cyrtodaria; species Cyrtodaria siliqua. The sequence continues at coordinate 38,752 of JAWPHD010009756.1, read as the reverse complement.
ACAAATGAGAGTATGTACAAGTCACCGATTCAACATGCTTAAGCCTGGGTTTGAAATTTTCTCTTCTCACAAACCGGTATCTTTGTCCGTATGTCCGTCCCATTGTTTACGTCTATCGATAAGTTTGTTAACCAGAAGTCTGTATGTCTGTTTGTTAACCATAAGTCTGTCTGTCTGTCCGTGTAAACAAGTGAACAATTAATTGAATTCTATATTTATATTGAAACATTTTAGACTAGCTTAATTGGTGTTATTGCTTAGTTGTTATTATTTTTGTAAGGGTAGGGGTATTTAAAACCAACTATATGGAATGTATGTAATGCGTGCGACAATAACATGCAGTTAACAAAATAATGAACACATTATTCAACTTGTTTACTTACGGTACATAATTTTAGAGATAAGTTCTATGGTAACTGGTAGATTTAATGCGATAGATAAGTACTGTTCTAGTGTTGCACATATATGGGAACTCATAGCTCTCATAGGTTAGCGATTGTCATATCACCCACCACAAATGAGATACTAAAGGATGCATTCATGTACATTGTGTAGTAAAAAAAAAATACCACTGGCAAACAGGTGTATGATTAATATTCCCAGACAATTTACTGTTTAACCCACAAGTATTTCAACTGTTTATAATAATCAAAATAATCAAAATAAGTTCATATGCAAAAAAGACAATGAAAGATAAATAAAATACACGTTAACTGCATTAAAACATGTAATATCTACACAATGAAAACACCTTGGTATTGTGTTGATATCAAACAGTTTTTTACTAAAACCGATTTTATGTTCTCTTAAAGTCCCATGTATCTACTACATTATCATCTTCCTCATCATCAACAAGAAAATCATCATCAACAGCACAACATGCATTGTTTTTAACTGAGGATAATATTTCGACATCTGATACAACCGAGTTGTAAAGTACTCTGAACCATTTTTCTCTGAACTCATTTGAAGCATGTACCCTATCATACATAGTCATATTAATACAAGTCATTGTAAACAAATTTCAATAGTTTTTTATGCCCATGTCTACCTCTTTTTTGTTGGAAATTTTAAGAAGATCCCTATCCCACCTTGCAGTCCTGCTGCCAGTGGTAGCATTTAAGTGACAAATATGTTGATTGATAGTTGTGAGATCATGTTCAAGTAGTTTTTGATGTGAAACAACTTCCTCAGCAGATAATATAGAATTCAATAATTTTCCTTTGTTGATATTGAAGAGAGCAAATTTTGAAATGGAAGCAGACGGAATCGTTGAAAATGTTAAGGTGTATCTGTATTTGGTGTTAAATTGTCCAAATGGTGAATGGATTTCATTTAAGGTGGTGTCAACTTTTGATTGTGGATAATGTATTTCTGTGCCTGCCTGATGGTGTTTTTTTTTTTGTTAGATTGCAAATACCACCCGAAATGACAACAACTGTTAGGAGGGTGTAATCTGGCGGATTAAGAAAAATAGAGGTCTCAATTGCACCACTTATCTTGGCGATTGAGGCGCCTGGGATGGAGAGGACCCTGGTTTTATACTGATTTTGAAAAGGATTTTGCCGAAGGTATGCCTCCATCCTTCTTCCTCTGGAGTCAAACCCAAGTATAACATTGGCCATCCTGAATATAAAATATAGAAATAAAATGTTTTGCTCAATATTGTTATTGAAAATTATAGAGATTATTTAACTGTTGGGATCGATTATAGGGAATCCTTCATGAGATGGAAGACGTGTGGTTCTTTTCACGAACGTGCGTATGCTAGTGATAAAACAAAAAACACCTTCCATCGAGTGAAGGTTTTCCGTATAAGGCTGTAATCGAACCTAGCAGTTAAATATTCTAGCTATTACATTTTAAATCAATTTATGTATCATGGTATGATTGTAACAGTAATTATTCGCGTTATTTAATGTCATCGCAGAATGACAGTCAATGTACAAGCAAAGACACTGATTTGAATAAAAGTTTATCAACAGAAAAAGAGTCACAACTTTGGAGCTTAGCGATTATCATATCACCCAACTTCCAAATTGTGGAATGATGTTTTGTGTCTAGTCCATTAAAGTTTCAGTATCGTACAATTTATATATTTGCTTACAAACTTTTCACAATGAATAAACATCTGTCATGGCATGTAGAGTGAAAATTCCAAAACTGTAATAATTTTAACTTGTGTAATCCACGGTTCTGTAGTAGGATCGTCACGGGTCACTTGTGACAATTTTTTAATTATTTCTTCTTTTCATCAATATATCACCATGGTGTATCCACGACACTTCATAAAGAATTACCTAGCTTCCTTTTTGCTACAAGTAGTGTTCCCCACGCATGTCACATCTCAGTTTAGCGATTATCATATCACACAACTTACAAAGGTGACATTTTAAAAGAGAAATACTACATAAATACAACAAGGAATCAGAAATAAAATGTTTCTGATTTAAAAAAAAAAATTAAATTCTGTAAGATCTATTCTTCTGTCGTTGGTTTTTGTTTAAGAATCTGCAGTATGTACATGTATGCATCGTTCTTAAGATGTTGAAAACTTTTGTAAGTAGATTTTGTCTTCTCACATATCCTTTTAATTTCTTGAGACCTTGCTCTCACTGTTGGTGTATTAACAATGTGACATAATCTGTCCTGATTTACCAAGGTAGATGGGTGCCATGCAAAGTCAGGGTCCTGATTTTCTTTTCCTGCAGATTTTGCACGTGAGAGGGCAACAAATGTTGCTCCTGGGTTCTTCGACTCAAAACTTCGACTGCCAGGATTTATGACGATATAACGGTTGGATTCACCTATGCAAATTGTCATGCCTTGACATCTATGAATTGTTGTTGCCCATCCAAGGCGTAATGGAATCTGCTTTCGTTTACAGAAATGACAGCTACAATCTAGTTTCCTCTCAACAGGAAATATAGGGACAAGCTTGGGAGGACCAGTGTAGGTGTGAAAATCAACCATGACAACATCTGGCAGAGAGAAATTTTCTCTTCTGTCATTTTCAAATATTAGGTCAACAATTCTCCCAGGTGCTCCATTAAAAATACCATATGGAACACACAAATTTACAGAAAGCATTACTTTGGCATTCTTACAGAGGAAAAGTGTATGCAAAAGGGAGCCAGATTTTTCGCCTGAAGTTGAGCGTGAATGTGGTCCTCGACACACAGCTTTAATTTTTGCTATGGGAAAAGCTTGCTTTCTTCAAGAAGTTTAGCTTTGTTGTGTTCCCATACATCTGCATGGCTTGATAATACAAAAAGGCCTTGACTGCTCATGCGTGTCAACAATTCTTCACCATGTTTTACACTCAAATCATGCCACTGAAATTCCTGGAGCCATTTTGCATGCACTTCCGTGACATCATAATTTCGAACCGCTGTCAAAACATTTCGTAAGGCGGTCTCTTCATTTCCCTGTCGAATTATGTTATTTAGTGTGACAGCATGTTTAAATTCTTCCCATACAAGAACACCATGTATTGCAGCAGGTATTGTACTTTTGCAGTTGTAAACTGGTGAATCAAGAACAGGAGGAAGTTGTACGTCATCGCCCAAGAATACAACCCCCCCCCCAAAGATGTGTTTGCGTTATCGCCTTTGTTCACCCCACACCTACACATGAACTCCATCCACCCAAGGGTTGTTGCTCCAACCATTGAACGTTCATCGCCTAAAATAACTTTTAGGTTTTCACAATTTTTTTGCAAGTCTTGTCCTATAGAGCCTTGAGGAGGATTCATTTCATTTGCTTTATTTTGGGTTGGAATTTTTAAGAAGCTATGTAATGTGACACCGGAAATAAGGTTGGCACTGTTGCCTGTTGGACGCAAAACTCTAACTGATGTATTTGACTGAAAAAACGTTCTTATAGCCTTTACTAAACATTTGATAAGGAATGATTTTCCTGAACCGGCCGTGCCCGTTACAATAAGCCTTAATAACTCAGCTTCTTGGTTTTTATTTGATTTTGAAAGAGTGTCCATTACAATATTGAATGCAAATTTTTGGTCATCATTCATGTTTAGTAAATGATATATAGGGTCCTATAGAAACCACAGCGTCCGAACGCAATGGCTTCGTAGGTCCGCACTGTACTGCAAACAAGGACTTGAAAAAAGTAAGTCAACATTTGGAATATCTAATTTGTCACTGTCATCATGTACTGTTTTGTCTAGTTGCTCAAACCAGTTTTTCCCCAAATCTGTTGGATATACATGGGACTTTAAACTCCAGTCATGATCAGGACCACCATCATCATACTGGAAACCTGACGTAAAATCATCAAAGTTTGAATTTGGTTGCACCAGCTCCATCCATTCAGGCTGTTGACTTGAATCATCTAGTTCATCATCTTCATGAATAATGTCAGTGTGTTTTTTTGCTCTCTCTATGTTAGCAATGAGGAATTTTGGACAAATGTCAAGTGTTATAAATTCATTAAATTTATCAGTCCATGAAGAATGTTCATGTTTTATGTCAGTTATTTCTCTCCAATTTGCCCAGTGCAGAAGAAGCATAATTTTACAATATTCTTCATCAAGTGGCCATGATGCTTGCGAAAAGGTACCTGCTACAACTGGCACTTTTCCACTTTTTGAAATAAAATTGTAAAACGATGATGTGTCATTTTTATCTCTTGCCAGATATTTGTCGAGTGGTGTATTTTTTGTTGCCTTTGAGCCAGATCGCTCAAAAACCCTCGAGCCAGTGAAACTAACCGATTGAAATGTATGACTTGAGCGGTAAAGAGGCAAAGATGACAGTTCATAAGAGACCTCGACAGCAGAGATATCTCTCTTAACTGTGCTTATCAAAGCTTTTGTGACCAGTGATTTTGCTGTAGCACTAGATGATTCATCTGCACAGTTGACTAAATCATGGAAAAGGTCTGAAACTGCCCCTGTTGGTTGGTTCCCCTTACATGCATAGCTTGTGATATATTTCTCAGTTGCCAATATTTCGTCAACTGATGGATTTTCAGGACTACTTTTTGACAAAATTAGAGAAATATCTCCGTTTGCTCTCCAGCCTTGCGTGTGGAATCTTGAATGTTGAACCCTCATAGGGTGGTCTCTTGTTATTTCTAATCGCATTGATCCATTTTTGTCCTTGACTATAGCTGGACTTTCTCTTAACAATTTGCCAGGTTCAGACAGTGTCCCAAATTCCAATCTACATGTCTTTTCGCCTGTTGCATTTGACCTTGGTGGTCTGAGACAATAGTCTGAACACCTGTGTATGTTTATACGATTAGTTAAGAGAAGGTGATTATCAAGTAGTGACTCGCGTTGAGCTGACATCCATTAAAAATTTAACCAAGGGATTACTTTCTTCTGGTGGTAGAGGAGCAAATCTTTCTGGTGATGGCCAGAGATCTCTCCTTGCATCTCCGTTTTCATTTGCACCTGCTGGATGTGAGGCTGTCATTCTAAATTGTGAAGCTGCCCAATCTGCCAATGATTGTGCACACTGCTCTTCTGAAAGGCCTGCTTGTATAGCCGCGTGCATTAAATTATGAGGTTCCCTGTCTCCTCTCCAGCAAAGTCCATGCCAGTGCACCGTTCCTCGAGACTTTGCAAATTCTTGTCTATACCAGTATGCGTCAACACCAAAAACTGGCCGCATTACGTCATGGAAGTAAGATTGAGTTCTAAGGTCAAAATACTTGGCAACTGTATGAGTATTTGACTGTAAAGTTTGAAATAGCATAGTGGGATTGTTCAAATCAATATCTTTGCCAGTTGTGTCTTTGACATATATGGTTAGCAATTTCTTGAGCGGCTTAAAATGAAATTCTGCACAACTCCCTGTAGTAAAAAAAGATGGCAAACCATGACCTTCATGTATTTTGTATTGTATTAAAGCTCTAAGTTCTCTGCCTTTTTGAGCCCAATACTGAGACGTGCCCCTTAGGTTACCTCCAAAGAATGAAATCGTTTTCCCTATTGAAGTATCACCCAATTTTATTTTTACTTTAAGGTCTGTTACTGAAAGATGGTCATCGCCAAGTTTTTGACGGTAGATAAAACTTCCATTTTCAATTGCCCGTTTTCTCATAATCATATTGTGGACAATAAACTTAAAATAGGGATGCCGTGCAAATCTTCCATCTTCAAACCACATCAAGTGATCTGCCCAATCTGCCAGGGAGGAACTTGTACTTGGGCGGTTTGTATGAAAGTCACCAGTTCCGTATGGGAAAAGTGATGGGAAAGCCAGAGTAAAAACATTATGTGTGGTAAACTCGGAGACAGGTACATTTTCAAGAGTTGGCCAAGATAATGTAACTATTCCCTTCTTTGATACAAACACCTCTGCATTAGTATCATTAGCAACTATTTAACAGCTGTTTCAACATGTTTTTTTATGTCAAATGTTTTATCTGAAAGAAGTACAGAGGAGTTTGTTTCACCTACAATTTAATCTCGCGCGTGATTGAGTGCGTGCGTGCGTGAGTGATGATTTAAGCTCGCACCGTAATATGTAAGCGTTTTGTATTTCCTGTCAATATAGTGTGTTGAACTAACTGGACTTATATATATTTTCCATGTAAAGAAAATTTATTAATTGTAAGTTATTTGAGTTTTTAATATGAAAAATATTGTTTTTAAAATGTTCAGTTTTAGATTATGAATATCTTTTCATTTAACATCTGTTATATCAATAAAACAGTTTATAAGTATGAAGAAATGTATAGATAAAACATCCTGTTCATTGATTTAGTACGAAAGCGTATATTGACCCCCTTTAAAGTTTACATATTTCAACAAAAATAGCCTACTTATCAAGATATATCTAAATATCTTGTCACTAGCATGCTTTTGATTATCAAAACAACACTAAATATCTCTCTTATTTGTTCACGGTTATAATTTGTGCTAAAATATAATACGATCGAAAAAATGAAGTTTATTTATTTCGAGTATATATATTTCTAATTGTTGTAAAAAAGACTACACTATTATACACACATAATTCCGCGTAATATGCCAGATATATCTCAACGTGTTTTGTACAAAAAAGGGCTACAACTAATTACAGAAAGAACACTCTAGACCTTTTAATCAAAGTATACTTTGTTACATGAAATTCATAAATGTTGAGTTTAGTTGAAAAAGTCAAGCCATTTCAGTATTGTGTTGAAACGTTCCTACGACCATGATCTACAATCCTGATACATATGGGACTCTCCAAAGAGTCAGGTTATATAACAAATAACATATCCGGTGTCTATAATCTATTTATTTATATATCTATACTCCTGATATATATCGAACTCTCTTCAGAGTCAGGTTACATAAAACGTAACAACTACAGTGTCTATAATCTATACATTTATATATACTGAAAGGAAAACGAAACGCATAATCAAATAATTGCATATATTACACTATTATATACATCTAATTCCACGTAACATTCCAGACATATCTCAATGTGTTTTATACAAAATGAGGCCACAACTAATTACAGAAAGGACAACTCTGTCATGTAGTAGACCTTTTAATCAAAGTATGCTTTGTTACACGAAATTCATAAATGTTGCAATTTCGCTGGAAAAAGTCAAGCCATTTCAGTATTGTGTTTAATGTTAAGAGACTGCAACGTTTAAAGCCTAAGTTTGCTCACATGCTTGAGCCAAATGCGCATTCTGTCGATAATGAAACTTTAAAGGGATAACCATTGGTGTGTTCGGTGCTGTATAAACCTTCTGTTATGCTCCACATGTATTGTTGATGTTGTTACATGTTTTGCATTTTATTACATAAATATGTTTTAAATTATTTCCAAGTTTCTAATTGAAACACTGCATAAAACTGTAATAGATCATGATCAATTTCTCTATTATGTCTGGGGACTTAATAATATTTACATGTCCTTCCATGGCAGTGATTAAATATTTACCATTATCACTTTTATTGTTATACATTTACAAGAAAGATAAAAATATCGGACAGGGAAAGCAGCATTCAAAGACGACAGTCAACCACAAAACACAAAAACAAACACGCAAACAGACAAACGAGAAGGCAAAAGCAATAAAAAATACAAACGACATCACAAACACAAAAGGGTTGACAATAGGGCTATCGCATTGGAACGGTCAGTGGCAACAAAGGCCACTGGGGGTTTAAACCGGTTCTAGGGTGCACCAACCTCACACTTACCCTACTGTCATCCTATTAAAACAGGACAGTGTAAATAAAGAAATCGCCGCCATGATCTAATCTCTAACCAAGGCAGCATCAATAGACAATATAAGTAAATCACAAATATGCTCGTGTAAATATAATACAAAAAAAACACAATAGTCTAGATCGCCACAATGAAGGTACTCAATGTCTTGGCAGAAGCCAGAGCAACAAGAGAATAAACCATTAAGGGCACGATAGGAAAGATCATAGACAAGTCACTTTGAACTAGGAAACCAACAATTTGTGAACACGAAGTTTTTGTAAGAAGGTGTTATAAATTTATAAATAGTCACACTTTTATGAAAGAAGGTGGTAATTATTTATTTCTATATATAAAAGAAATATGTTTGCCTTCGATTAGTTTATTGAGAAGTGATATGTTGCCTTTGTTTCATTAAAACTGTGGGTTTCTTTGATAAAACTGTGAAATTGGCCAAGCCAAGAAATTGTATTTAAAACAGTAGTTATGTGCTCTTTGAGGCAGATTGGAATTGACCGTCTTAACGTGCATTACACTTTTAATTTGAATGGAATTACCTTCAATTTTCATAACTGTATGATACTGGACTTTACCAAATAGTTTATTATTTTACCTTGAAAGGAATTACCTTTCATGTGCATTCATTTCAGATAAGTAACTTTTCTATCGCCGTTTAATTATCTTGGAGTATGAGACAATGATATAGAACTGTATGTTAGGAATACCGATGTACATTATAAACGTATATTATATTATTAAAGAAGTTACCATTGAAAACCTGCGTGTCCATTATTTCAACCTTCGAATTCACACCAAATTGTGCACGCATAATACGTCTTTCCGAAAGAAAAGGCCTAATGTCGCCTTGTTATATAGTTTAGACAATTATACTATGTGGACTTGCTATGAAGTTTGTGAAGCACTCATCTTTCTATTAGATAATATTTTCGTCAGGTATGAAACCACCGTTTATAGACAAATTGTGGGTATCCCTATGGGTACGAACTGTGCACCACTTGTCGCAGATTTGTTTTTATTTTGCTATGAAAGAGATTTAATGTTGAGTCTTTCACCAGATACCCAGGCAGATGTTATTGAAGCCTTTAATGACACCTCTCCGTATCTGGATGACATATTGAACATTGACAACCCTTTCTTTCCAACTATGGTTAATAATATTTATCCTAAAGAATTTCAGCTTAAAGCTAATATATCTGATAATAACGCTTCTTTTCTTGATTTAGATCTCTCGATTGAAAATGGTGAAATAATTAGCAAAATCTATGACAAGAGAGATGATTTAATTTTGACATTGTTAATTATCCCCACTTGGATGGGGATGTTCCTCGAGCAACTTCTTATGGGGTGTATGTGTCTCAGCTTATTCGTTTAAAGGACTTTAATATTCGTAATCTTTGTATAACTAAAAAGCTACTCAATCAGGGTTACCGTTACAATAAACTTCGTAAAACCTTTGCGCAATTTTATTATCGTAACCCTGATATTCTTTACAAATATAAAAGTAATTTAAAGACTCTTCTGCGACAAGGACTATCACAACCTGACTTCTATGGTGATGTGATTTATAAACTTCGTAAGATTATTGGTCATGATCACTTTCAAACTATCTTTGTTACACTTGTTATAAAGTTTATCAAACGAGGTTATGACCCTATCATTTTGCAACGTACTGCATGCTTGGTGGTGGACCCTTTTACAGTTCGCCACTATGCTGTGCTCTTTAATTGTACGATGACCGGACAGGCTGTGGACCATATGATGACGCCTACCTAAAGCCCATTGAGTCATTGAGTACCTTCATTGTGGCTTTCTAGGCTATTGTTCTTTTTGTATTATATTTACACGAGCATATTTGTGTTTTACTTATATTGCCTATTGATGCTGCATTGTTGGTTAGAGATTAGATCAAGGCGGGGATTTCTTTATTTACACTTTCCTGTTTTAATGGGAGTTCAATAAGGTAAGTGTGAGATTTGGTGCACTCTAGAACCGGTTTAACACCCCCCCACCCCCACTCCCCCAGTGGCCTACTTTGCCACTGACCGTTCCAAGGCGGTAGCCCTATTGTCAACTCTTTTGTGTTTGTGATGTCGTTTGCATTTATTAATACTTTTGCCTTATTGTTTGCCTGTTTGCGTGTTTGTTTCTGAGTTTTGTGGTTGCCTGTCCTCCTTGAATGCTACTTTTCCTGTCCGATATTTTTTCTTTGTACCATTCGATTAGCATTAGCATATTAAACATACAATACATAGCAGAATTAACTATTATGCGTTTCCTTTTCCTTTCAGTATATCTATTCTACTAATATATATCGGACTCTCCTCTGAGTCAGGTTAGATAAATACTAGCATCTCTAGTGTCTATACTTTATATATTTATATATCTATTTCGGACTCTTCTCAGAGTCAGGTTACATACAATTTTACAACTTCAGTGTCTATAATATATACATTTGTGTATCTATTCTTCTGAGGTTAAATAAAACCTTACATGTCAGTGTCTATAATCTATACATTTATATATCTATCCCCTTATATATATCGGACTCTCTGCAGAGTCCGGTTACATAAAACCTCATATCTTCAGGGTCTATAATCTATGTAATATTTATAGTATAATTTTTCGAGTAAATGCTATTTTATACTACTTCACGACTGCGGCCCGAGAGTGCAGTATAAACCGCATGAGAGAAAAATAAGCTATAAATGTTTTGTACCATAGCCATTCAATGCCGGTAATTGACCTTTTGATTGACAGGTTGTGTACTAACATTACAACTACGCGCGCGTAAATTGGGTAGACCATGGCATAACTGCCGAATCTGTCATTTATAGCACGGCTGAAATATGCTGGCAGTCATAGCACGGTTTAAGCTGAGACCTTCAGGTTTATGAAAATTATATCATAACCAAGAATAAAGGAAAACCATTAGAGCTATGGTACAAAAAGGTATATATCTATACTCTTGATATATATCAGACTTTTCTCAGAGTCAGGTTATATAAAAACCATCCACATGTAGTGTTTATAATCTATAAATATATATATATATAAGGAGACATATTTGTGAACTACCAAGGACAGACAACCTTAAGACGAACTACGGCAGGGCGCCTAGCTATGACGAGATACATAGAAATCAAGCGTATGCGTTCACTCCCTGAAAAGGATAGCTGCAACACACGTTGATGAACTGTATCTCTACAGTCTCCCCCACAAGGTACACAATCACGATACAGTTACAATCTCCCCAGGTAGCAGCCTTTTAATGACCCCCTAACAAATTAACTGCAATAAAAGTAGCCAGTGATAATGTGGAACAGCTGGCATCTCTGAGAGGCTCCTTCGGCAGCAGAACAGTACCATTGAGTATAAATGGACACATCATGAAATAAAACAATGTACTTGATGAAAATTCAGTTTATTTATTTTATATATAATGTTACTAGCACAGACTTATTTAATACAAATGGAAATTGTATCAGTTGCTTTAAAATGAGAAAAATATTGTTTTACTTACTAATAGTATACAACAACTTAGATTGTATTTTTAATAATTGTATTTTACTGTCAAATCTTTGACAGTTCTCAGTAATTATAACATTATCAAAAATAAGTACACTTTGTAGTAATATAGTATAAATCTATTGATGTACATAATGTTCATGCATATTTAGAAACCCTCATTATCCCATCAATATATATACTTAAAAACCCTCATTTCACCACATCAATATATAACCCTCATTTAACCACATCAATATAATTATATACTCGAGGGCTTAAAAAAACATCAGAAACAACAGATTATATCAAAGTTTAAAGGGACACACGGCAATAATTTATTTTTAAAACTCGCGGTGTCCAATTAGTTCTCTACATTATTTGCATTTGTTCAATTATTAATATTAATTATGAGAAGAGTATAAAGAAAACTGTTTTTGCAAATCACTAACTGTTGATTATATTGTACCAATAATATATTTTAACCTATGAAAATATAAAAAGATAAATTGAAAACTCAAAATTGCATTGAATTATATATAAAAAGATAAATTGAAAACTCAAAATTGCATTGAATTATATGCAAGCAGGTTTAAAGTCAAATGATTCTGGATTAATAAATTGAATCGCCAGTTTTAATGCTTGATAAAAACTCAACAAGATTGCCATGTGTCCCTTTAATATCTTATATTAAAATCAGTTGTGGGTATAAATCATTTCATATTCACTTCATCAAATGAAACTCTCAAAATTGATTATTGAGAAAAACGTTTTTTAATAAGTTAAAAGGTCGAGACCTTAGTTTAACTGTTGCATGCAAATGATATTGAAACTGTATACACGAAATCTCATTGAATATATGTTTCTTTGCTATTGTCACATTTTACAAACTATTCTGTATTCTATAGATATGACTTGTTGAAGTGTTAAATGTATGGAAGGTATAAAGCAATCACAAATAAAGTTACATGTATTAAATACACATACATGATTATGCTTTTTGGTAAGTAAAAAGACAATATGACATACACTATGTATGATTCTATAACGTATATGCAGGGGTGGATCTAGGATTTTCGAATATTTTAGTATATGATCACATGTAAAACGCTCAATTTAATCATCTAATCAAGATTCTGGGTAAGTGAAAGAAGACAATGTGACACACACTATACATGTATCTATAATGTATCTGCATTGGCGGATCTAAAATGTTCCATTTGTTGGAGGATATGAATTGATAAGTGTTAAAATAGCTATATCAATGCACTACTGAAGTTTGTGGGCAATTGTAACGAAACACAAGTCAACTGTACATCAACTATACATGTATATATGCCCTGTATATGTGTCTACAAGGGGCGTATATTAAGGATTTGCAATTTCCTTGTGGCGGGGCCTGGGGGTATTTTGAGGAAATGGGATGCGGGTCCTTTATCTTTACACGTCCCGTAACAATGACATGTTGACATGTCAAGTAATTGGTCATTTCATCGTATCGACTTTGGTGTTGATGTTAAGGGGCGTGAGTTGTGTCAAGCTGACGTTTTTCTGAAGAAGCTTTGACTGGTGCAAAACATGGCAATTTTTCAAAACTCTCAAAATGACATTCCTGCCCAAAGTTATACGCTATCTCATTTGAAGATTTTTTGAAAAGGTAGTTACTTTTCAAGAAATTGGGAATTACTGCGTCATGTATCCCACCAGTTTCAAGATACACTATTTGTAAGTGCACAAGTTCACCAAGTCTCTCGATGGCAGATTCATGCGGTAGCCATTTTCTTGGGTCATTGGTTCGAAAACCACCTATTGCAGATTTCACTTCTGTCTTTCCAATTGTCAGTGCTCTGACATCTTGATACGACATTATGGAGCTCGGGTATTTTTTGGGACAGTATATAGTTTTGTAAAGCTGTGTAAAGTATTTCTGGTTTAGTAGAACTTTTGCTCCGTCAAATTTAAGGAGGTTTTCCCTGAAGGTTTGATTGTTTATAATGAGGGTCAAGACTTCTTCATGGGAAACCTCATTATGTGAACACTAAATATGAACGAAAAACACAAATGTACGCTTTATAACATCTTGTAAGTTTTTGTCAGAATGTAACTATACTCCTCAGATATATGGTTTCATAATCAAGGCTCGGTATCATCTCATAACACTCTCGACTCTGTGGATGCTTATCAGTGAGCAGTAATAAAACATGGCTGGGCATGCTGACCAGGCAATTTATCATGGTCATTAAAAAGTGTTTATCTGGAAAACCTGCTGGGGGAATAACAGTACTGGTAATGTTTATGATAGCAATGCATTTCTGGGTTTTTCAGTCTGATCTGTACCTTGTACGTAGGACTGTCTACATCATAACACACTCGTCTGGAGGCACAATTAACATATAGACGCATACATACATACAATTGTAGCTCATATGAGTGGGCCACATTTAAGCATTCAACCACACACAGCTATATTGAGACAGTGACAATGAAAGGTGCCGGATCTTGGGGATACTGTGAATTCATCAAATATAATAAAGGGAGATAATTTGAACTCACTACGGCAACTTTCGAAATTGGGATCTCGTAAGAGATTCACGTTCACAAGGCAGAATTATATATAGGGATACATATTTGTGAACTACCAAGGACAGACAACCTTCGGACGAACTACGACAGGGCGTCTAGCTATGACGAGATACACAGCAATCAGGCGTATGCATTCATTCTCTAAAAAGTATAGCTGCAACACACGTTGATGAACTGTATCTCTACATCATAACACACTCGTCTGGAGTCACAATTAACATATAGACACATACATACATACAATTGTAGCTCATATGAGTGGGCCACATTTAAGCATTCAACCATGTATATATATTTAATTATTTGTTTTACTTTAAAAACCTTTAGTGGGGACATATGAAACCACGACGCGGAGATACTGTAAGGCTTAGGTTTACGATTGTGAAAACACAAATGGTCAGCGATATCTTTAACGTGAAGTGGGAGCGATATCTTTAACGTGAAGTGGGAGTTTAACGTGAAGTGGGAGCGATATCTTTAACGTGAAGTGGGAGCGATATCTTTAACGTGAAGGAGCGATATCTTTAACGTGAAGTGGGAGCGATATCTTTAACGTGAAGTGGGAGCGATATCTTTAACGAGGAGCGATATCTTTAACGTGAAGTGGGAGCGATATCTTTAACGTGAAGTGGGAGCGATATCTTTAACGTGAAGTAGGAGCGATATCTTTAACGTGAAGTAGGAGCGATATCTTTAACGTGAAGTAGGTGCGATATCTTTAACGTGAAGTGGGAGCGATATCTTTAACGTGATGTGGGAGCGATATCTTTAACGTGAAGTGGGAGCGATATCTTTAACGTGAAGTGGGATCGACGACATTACACTCCACTTGAAAGAAGGTATAATTTCAAAATACATTGCACGAGTAAAATACTGCGGGAGTGTGTTTTAAAAATCTGAGATATGACCGCACTGGCAATCGAACCCGAGAACTTTTGAAAGAGTTGCAAAGATGCTAACCTATCGGTCACCGCAACTTTATGTCCTTAAACATGTGTTGATAATTGTACATGTGTAAACGTCTAACGCGCTGCAAATATCCGTATTTGCTCGTTTTATATGAGCTACTAACTACAAAACATTCTACGCGTATTCTACTATGGCGTAGTAGAGCGCCCGACTCACATGCGGGAGGTCATGTTCCCAAACTCCGACCTTTTTATACTAAAGACTTCATAAAAAGGGCACTTGTAACTCTGTAAGGCTTTGGATACCGGCTTTACAACTTCACCGATTTAGTAATACAGAACAGACACGTATTTACGCTGTTTACGCACTTCTAAACACACCCAGCTGATTTCAAAAGAGTCACCAGATGAAAACAATCGTTAAAACAAGGCAGTCATTTTTGTCAATACAGCAATACAAATCTTAACACCTGGATGTGGTTTGACTATTTTGTTTTTCTGTTTTTCTCCGAAAAAAGGAACATCTATCAGAAAATCATATATTTGTCATTTACATGATCTCTGGCGCCAGAATAATTTTCGCAATATCGGTTTTCATAAAGATAATACTTGTCTTCGTTGTTTTTCATAACAATGTTATCCAGCCACCTGTTTTTTTTTTTCTGTGCTGGGATTATTTGTTTCGAAAGTAATGCAGTTTCCTGTTATTTTTTGGTTGTAACTGTATTCTGGATGTGTTGTTGTTATTTGAAAATGCAGCTCATCATGTTTTTGACAATTTTTGGCATATATTTCAGAAGTGAAAGTAGACAGGGTATGAAACTGCAAGGGGTAAAAAAAACGTTGACATTTGATACATGTGTGAAGAATGCGGTCGCATTCTTCACAGTTTGCAAATGTAACAAATGCGTTCGTTTTTTTTGACGATTTTTAACAGAAACGCCTTTCTCACTTGAAACAGGATATGAGACGAAAGACCATCGGAAAAAAGCCCTATGTCAATCATCACAGTGACCGTTGCCTGGCGGTGGTAGGGATCGAACTCGCAACCTCCGGATTCACAATCCAACGCGCTACCAACTGCGCTACCGGGTCCGACAACCTATGCATAATGGTAATAGATGTCACGAAATAATGATTAGGGTTTTAATGCAATATTAGCAGAACTAAAAAAGTTCGACCTTAACTATCAAATGTGTCTTAAGCTAACTAAATTCACCATAAACGAGACGATGTGTCGCGTACACCATCCATGTCTTTTGTTTAAAGGTCAGGGTCATAATCTAATTTTGAAAAAAATGAAACCAGATTGCGAATCCAGAGGTCGAAGGTTAGATTTGCACCGTATTCCGGTAACCGTCACCGTATTTTTTCTGTAGTAATTATTTTCCCACCGCTTCTTCAAGTAGGACATTACGACAGCTAGTCAGTAAGTCAGACTGACAGAGGGACAGACTTACGGACCAACAGATAGACAGACAGACAAGCAAAAGGACAAACGGAAGGACAGACAAATATCTATTTTATTGTTAATTTTTATCACATTAAAGTTTACTTTTGCTACAATTTCCATAACTTCATGAAAATAGCTATTAATTGAAATTCATGGGAAAAAAACGTTTGACTACATTTTGTCATCTTTCAGGGTATTTACCTGAGTTGAAAATGAGTTTTCATGATACATGATAACTAGATGGTAAACGCAAATTTCGCAGGTAATGTAAAAAATGTGTTCGAATTCTGAGAAGAATTCGGCCGCAATCTTCACACTTGTGAAGAATGCTTTCTGTGAAAAATGAGGTCCATCACTGCCTATATTCAGGGATCTGTATTCATCTTTTCAAGATAAAGGAAGACAAGCACAACGTACGTGAAGAACGAAGGAGAGTGTGATGTAGTCACATAGAACATACAATACTCAGCCAAAGGATCTGACAAATAATACATATTAAACCATAACCATAACGATAACACATAATACCTTTCTCCCAAGAAACATGTATTTTCCACAGTATTGAGAGTCTCCCAGGGGTTTTGGGGAACAAGGGAACATGACCATTTATTTTTTTGGGAACAAGGGAACTTTGCCTGTTATTAGTAATATTTTTTAGGACAAGGAAACATTGAACAAATATTTTTGGGGAACAAAGCAAATTTTTTTTGGGGAACAAGAGAACATTGGGTCATATTTTCAGGAAACAATTGAACATGGACCCCACTGGGAGGGCCTCAGTATTTATCTTCAGATTTATTATATTTCCTGAAAATTTACTGTTTCATTTTTAAGAAAGATTAGCAACTAGTTCACCTTGGTATTTTGTGATTATTTAAATATTGTAACCCTTATCTGATCTCTCAACAAATCAGCTTTAAATTAACTAACACTGTTATACATCTTAAACATACTTTCCAAATAGCTCTTCCAATTACGAATTTGCATTTGTCATAATTGACTTACTTTTACTTAAATACGAACTTAGAAACAGTCGTTTCGGAGGCTTCAAGGTATCCGTTTGATATATTATACCTTACACAACAAAAAAAGAAAGAAGTAACACTTAATATTATTAAAAGTAATTTCTTACTTTAAATAATATTAATTGATATTCGAGTCTGCATGACCAATAAACGCGATATGCCAGTTTATGCACGAAACGATACTAAACCAAGCATCTCTATGCCATAGTGTGGTCTTTAAGAAATCTATCTTTTATAACAATATTTACGGTAGAAGAAATATTTTTCATTCGTTCTACCATGACCTGACTATATAATTTTTTTATCAAATCTTCGCGTTCGTTGTCCTCATATTTGCGATGAAAGTTACCGTTTTGAAGCTGTACTGTGCATTGTATGGCATGCCTTGTTACGTTGACACCCAGAAATGATGCCAGTTCAAGAAGCTCTCCAAATAAGTTTATTTTCAACTGTTCATAGTGAACAACGTGGATTGCCCCCGGAAATTCCACCAACCATTTCGTATGAAAATGTAGCCATTTATTCATTGCTTTCAACGCAAAGTTTGTCCATGCTGAAAGAAGAAGAATATGGACTCATAATAACAAATTCAATGTAACACATGCTATTTCAGAATCGTACAAAATGAAGAAAGAAAAAGAAAGTGAAAAATGTCTGCAAAAGAGAACAAAAGAGAAATAGTGCTTTTCTTTTGTTACAAATATGTATTATGCATATATAGTATCTTTGTAAAATATGTGTTTCATATAAAGTATCTTTGTAAAATATGTGTTTCATATATAGTATCTTTGTAAAATATGTGTTTCATATATAGTATCTTTGTAAAATATGTGTTTCATATATAGTATCTTTGTAAAATATGTGTTTCATACTGATCTGGATAATATTTTAATGTTAAGAAGTAGAGGTTATACGTGCTAAACATAACTGTATCATGGTCACTGAAATTCCTCTTGTATTTGCACAGGTGAAATCGTTGAAAATAACACCTGTCAGAATTCATGGTGTATTCTAAGTAATAGATAGAGTATGGTGTTATCGAGTTAGTCGATGTAAACATCGAGATGGACGTAGTATTTAAAACAACCAACGAGATGAGACCACACTCTATCTGTTTCATAATATGTCCATTTCAGCCGTCTGCCATACTCTAACTTCCAATAACTGGTAGTTAGAGTGCACCATTTGTTCTGACATGTGTTATTTTCAATGACATGATTTACACCTAAGCAAATACAATGGGAATTTCAGTGACCATGCTACAACTACCAGCTATTGGAAGTTAGAGTATGGCAAACAGCTGAAATGGACATGCTACAAAACAAATATAGTGTGGTCTCATCTCGTTGGTTGGTTTAAATATCTCGATGTTTTTTATTAAACCAAAGAATGACACCATGCTCTATTTATTACTTGTACTTTTTTTTAACGGCTCATCAATGGAAATAGTGTTCGTCCCAGCTGTACGGACAAGCTACGAGTAGTTAGTAGGAGACGGAAGCGTAACGTAAAATAATCGAACAAAGTGGAACAAAAGAAAAAGGTCAAATAAGCTACCAAGTAGTATATATTTCCGTGGGGCCATTTTAATGTCATGATGATAAATATATACAAGAGGTACAAGATGGCCTCTATCGCTGTATGGTATCCGTGTTTATATCTCATTAATAAACATAGTCTGACAAATTTGATGGAATCAAGCAAAAAAACAACAACAAGGCTTCTATGCTCTATAGAGATGGATGTGAGTCAAGCATGTCTGGTTGTCAAACAGGTCTTAGGTTTTATTGATATTAACATTTTGAACAAGTTTGGTAAAGATCAGTATCTACAGATTTAACAAAGTAAAATAATATAGCATTTTCCAATAAACTAAAGACCATAACTCTGTCTTTACAAATCAGATCTAACTGGCTTTCGAAATTGTTCGAATTTGTATTGATATCAACAATCTGGCCATGTTTGGTAAAGATTAGATGAAAAATGAAGGCCCTCTGAACGAGGAAAAGTGAACGGACGGACGGACGGACGACGGACAACTTGTCATCATATAAGCGCTGGCTTTCAACCAGTATAGCTACAAATTATACATGTAACTGTGACGAGACACTTACTTTTTCAGTCTGTCGGCTAGTCTAAATATGCATTTAGTTAGTTTTGGTTCATAAAGAATTTTTTTTCATCTACGTAGAAAGTGACGTCAGGAACTTCATATTGCGGAATAAGTCGGGACTAGCAATATTTTTGAGTATTGTACCAAATGAGCATTGCACCAAATACTTAGAGGTTATTAACTGGGGGAGGTGTGCCTCTTTGTGATATTGGCACGAGATAGCCACTTGAGGCCCAAGAGCTTTAGCTTGAGGGCCTCATATGGCTATCAAGGGCCAATGTCACAAAGAGGCACATCTCCCCCAGTTAATGACCTGTTTATTAAACGTGTAGTGGTTAGTGGCCAGTTTCCGTCCAATCCCAGTTTTCGTCATTCTCATTTAAAAACTGTTTTTACACTGCAAATTACTTACGCGATGTTACTTATTGACAGACGTTTAGCACTGAAGATTGGAAACAGAAGAAACAACCAAAAAGTAAAGATGGCTCTAAATCGATTACATGAGTACTGTCACATTATCGAACTTCTTCGAAATATTATGGTCATATACAATCTGTGCAAGTTTGGTTCAGATGCCT
Organism: Cyrtodaria siliqua; assembly: GCA_037043455.1. Taxonomy (NCBI): domain Eukaryota; kingdom Metazoa; phylum Mollusca; class Bivalvia; order Adapedonta; family Hiatellidae; genus Cyrtodaria; species Cyrtodaria siliqua. Next base: position 18,378 of record JAWPHD010009756.1, on the reverse strand, counting down.
CTTTTGTGTTTACAACATTGATATAAAGACTCTGACAAAGTTTGGTAAAGATCAAATACAAAATGAAGGCGTTACTAGTGTAACACCCGGGGCAGGGCCAAATGTGACCCCAGGGCTACATGTAATATATGAGAGCTTTGTGCCTTGTGCTTTCAGAGAAGAAGACTTTTTTATGTCTTTCCCTATACAAGTCTATGTAAAACATGTGACCCCTGCGGCGGGGCCAAATGTGACACCAGGGTCACCATTTGAACAAACTTGGTAAAGGACCATAAGAGTATAGTAAATGCAAAATATTAAACATCTGGCTCTAGTAGTTCCAGAGAAGACTTTAATGTTTTTCCTATAGAAGTTTATGTACAACTGTGACCCCAGGGGTGGGGCAAAATTTGACCACAGTGTCACCATTTGAACAACTTGGTAGAGGACCATAAGCTTATAGCAAATCCAAAATATTAAACCTCTGGCTCTTGCAGTTTCGGAGAAGAGGAATTGTTCAATTTCCCCCTAAACAAGTCTGTGTAAAACTGTGATCCCCCGAATTTGACACCAGGGTTATCATTTGAACAAACTTGGTAAAGGATCATAAGCTTATAGCAGATGCAAAATATTAAACCTCTGGCTCTTGCACTTCCAGAGAAGAATATTGTTTTTCAGTTTTTCCCTATACAAGCCTATGTAAAACTGTGAACCGCGGGGCGGGGTCAAATGTAACCCCACTGTCATTTGAACAAACTTGGTAAAGGACCATAATCTTATAGTAAATGCAAAATATTAAACCTCTGGCTCTTGTAGTTTCAGAGAAGAAGATTGTTTTTCCTATACAAGTCTATGTAAAACTCTGACCCCCGGGGCGGAGCCATATTAGACCCCAAGGTCACCATTTGAACAAACTTGATAGAGAACTATGAGCTTATAGCAAATGCAAAATATTAAACGTCTGGCTCTTGCAGTTTCAGAGAAGAAGATTTTGTTTAATGTTTTACCCTATACAAGTCTGTGTAAAACTGTGAACTCCGGGTCGGGGCCAAATTTGACACCAGGGTCACCATTTAAACAAACTTGGTAGAGGACCATAAGTTTATAGCAAATGCAAAATATTAAACCTCTGGCTCTTGCAGTTTCGGAGAAGAAGAATTGTTCAATTTTCCCCTATACAAGCCTATGTAAAACTGTGACCCCCGGGGCGGAGTCTAATGTGACCTCTCAAACTTGAACAAACTTGGAAAAGCACCATAATCCTATAGTAATTGCAAAATATTAAACCTCTGGCTCTTGTAGTTTCAGAGAAGAAGATTTTTTGATTTTTTTCCTATACAAGTATATGTCAAACTGTGACCCCCGGGCTGGGCCAAATTAGACCACAAGGTCACCATTTGAACAAACTTAGTAGCGGACAATAAGCTGATGCTACATGTAATACATGAAAGCTCTGTGCATTGTGGTTTCAGAGAAGAAGATTTGTTTTTTAAAAAAAAAGCTATATAAGTCTATGAAAAACATGCAAAATCTCATTATTCAAACTTTGGATCCCCGGGGCACGGTCATTTTTAACCCCGGGACTTCATTTGAACAAACTTGATAGTCGCGGCATTGGCAATTATTTTTAAAATAAACTGTCGAAATCTGTCCAGTGGTTCTTGAGAAGAAGATTATTGTAATGGCGGCCATCTTGGATGTCGCGCTGATCTAATTTTAACAAATCTGAAAAGCATTTTTCTAAGGATCATACCTGTGAAGTTTGGTCACAATTGGCCAAGCGGTTTCTGAGGAGAAGTCTTTAATAGCAATAGTTAACGACGACGGACGGACGGACGAACGGACGAACGGACGGACGACGGACGACTCAGGTGATCTAATAAGCGATACAAAACTCAGACTCAGGTGATCTAATAAGCGGTACCAAAACGAAATGGATTTCTCCGAAAATTGTGTTTACTTCCTAGTATGTCATTGGGGATGCGCGCGCATACCGCCCCATAATCAATTATTTAATATATTTTGTTTTAAAAGGAACGGCTTGCCTTGTTAGGTAACTATAACGAGGAGGTGGGGGAAAAGGGGAATCTCATAACAGAGTTAGGGGATAACATATAACAATTAATTTAAAACAGTTAACAGTAAATCAAATCAACTAACAGTTTAGTCTAGATCATCTGCGACGCTTGTTTGTTTTCACAACAAATGTCTAGAACAGCTCTTCTATAAAAAATAACGCTGCAGCCGTTTTACTTAGATTCTGGTATCGTTTCCGACTGGCTGATACAGACGCACCTTCTATCGAAGATAAACAGAACGGCAGAAAGACACTAAATTAATAAACAAAACAAAGAGGGAAACTTCATAATTATATCGACGAACTAAATATGGGTGGTCAAAAATATTGTAATAGAACATAATTACAGCGACGTGTTGAGGTAAAATCGACAAATCTACATTTAGATACTATTATTAATTTATTCTATTTCAATTTAAAACAAATATACTAATACATACACAAAAAATGGCATTTACATAAAATACTACAACTTTTCATGAAAAATTGGCATAACAGTGTAAACAAACGTGACAACCCCTATCTCGGGAAGTGAACCATTCTTTGGCGGGAAACCTGAAACAAACGTCTATCTGTGTAGAAGCAGGTCAAACAACAGTCGGTATATAATCATAACTCTGATCAGATTGGTTGTTTTACCTGATTGATGCGTAGAAGAATCAAGCTCATTTTCATGTCATTTCATTTTACTCTTATTATGCTAATCAGAATTGTTATGTTTCATTATAATGTTGTTCATGATACGGTGGTTATAATGCCATCTTTGTGGCCAATGATTGGAGAATGAAGTTATTGTATTATATTCTATTCTACTATTCGTGGGTCAGAGAACCAGAATAAAAGGAAAAAAGAGTCTACCTGAGTAGAAAAAGCGGTTACCTCCGCTAAAAACCGAAATGAGTAAATAGGCTAAAATTATAACACCGTTATGAAGTCCCTTCAGCGGACGCAGTTTAAATAAACAGTGATAATATATTTTGACCAAAGAGAAGCAATTCGTGACGCGATGGACCATCGTACTATCGCCATCGTACTATCGTGTCATCGCCATCGTATCATCGTGCCATTGTACCATCGCAGCCGATGTGCGATGCTGCATAGCACCCTGCTCCATCGTACCATCGCTCCATCGCCTTCCGTTTAGTCATCAAAACAAAATAAAAATGGAGGACAACATGGATTCGAAGATTAGACAATACTTTTTGGCAATGTTTTACCGAAACATACAATTTTTACAAATGAAATTGTTAAATACACTTGCAAACATGTTTTAGTTCATACAATTTTACTGTATCATGACTTAATTGTATCTATCACTCGACAAAAAAAACTTGACGGAAACTGGGCTAAGGCTTGTAAACAAAATGATTTCTCAGTTTTAGTCTATTTTTTTATAAAAAGGTCAGGTGCCACTTCGATAATTTATATCTAGCAAAATTCTTTGGTGTCCAATTTCGAGGAAGAGGTAACCTAATAAAAACTAGAGTAAAAATTGTCAGGATACATAGATTTGTCTGACAATTAAGTTTTTGTTTGCAAAAGTGACGGAAAGTGACCGACCGGTAACCAAAACTATATTATTTTGGATAGATTTGCGCAAAGTAAACCTTGTGTATTTTTTAAATAGTATGTCTCTTCATTTAGTTCCATTTGTATTCATTGATTTACAAGAATAAAATAAACGTATAACGTTAATATATCTCAATCATATGATGTGTCATATGAAATAGGCAATTCGGTACCTTGTTTCCAAGCCACCAACAATTCACCCCCTTAATTAAAATTATTTCGAAACGTTTCAGACTTAGATATAGTCTTTGTAAGAACATCGTCATAATGGTGACGTTGTATTTTCCACTGACGTTTTCATTCCACGGCACTGACTTGTCAGTTTTTCTGTTTACGTTTGGAAACTCCAAAAATGCCATTTGGTTTCGCAAACATAATTTAAAGATAAAAAGGTAGGAGATTATTTTTTCACATACATTTATTGCTTCCTGGATGATTTTTTTTTTAATATAATCAAGTCCCGAACGGCAGTAAAAAAGTTCGATAAAAAACAACGACGCCACTGATAATGTACAATTTAATATGTTAAATCTATCACATCATCGCCAACAATGTTTAGGTATATAGTAGTATTGTCGTCTCTTCGTCGGTAAACGGGTCATCATTATCTTCGAATTCCTTTGGTATTTTCATATGAAATTGATTGCTTTTGCTTTCAATTCCAAATAATCGTATGGCAGACCCAAAAAGAAATGAATTGTTGGCCATTGATCCATCTTTTTTCGTAATGGTCACGAAAGAGTTCTAAATGCATATTTAGTTCTTCAGGTTGGATTTCCATGACACGTTCAACATCTCCGAGGCAGTCACACATTTTTGTCAGGTCATATTGTCATGGTATATTGTGCACTCTTTCTTGTTTTACACAATTTCATTATTTAATGTCCGTCCTCATCTTTGTATCGTCTTCTAACGATCTCCTGCGTGCACTATGGTAATCTTGACAGGGTAGCGAGGATTCTGGCTGCCATTTTCAACTGTTGCAGTTGTCGGTGGATGCACGTGCCGATGCACTATATGACTGGTTCGTGGTCGATTTTTAAAACAATATCTATAATTTAATGCTAATGTGTCTAACGCTGTCTAGATTTAATATGGATTTTCGCCCGGCCCTATGTGTTTTTGGTCTTCATATGGATTTTTGGGCCGCCGTTTCATGCTCATATAATATGACTGCAGAGACAATGCCTTTATTACACGAAAAACAGGCCGTTTGTGTTACTATATATAGTAATATATACATGTAATAAAGTATTGTACAAGCTAGTGTACAATAACATATTGTACCAAATACTGCACAGATGTTATTCAAAATAAATTGCACCAAATACATGATACACAGCGTTACAGGAACCACGTTGTACGCTGTCTATAGTAGCGGAGGTTGTTACCTTTAGTGTTGGAATTGTTACCTTTAGCGGCGGTTGTACCTTTAGTGAATTGTTACCTTTAGCTTTGTTACAACCATCACTGTCGTCTGATTAAGTTTATTTTTCCCAATTGGGTAGCCAACAATAAATAGCCATGCTGTAAATAAGCATTAAAGCGTTATGACTTACCGGATGAGTTTAACCGGTTGGTATTAGCATAACCAAGATGACCAGACGTTTTGAAATTGAAATGTGCTAATAAAGTATCCTCCGGTCGTCGTATTAATATTACAGCTTTCTGGTAATTGGACAGGTCACGTCTATGTGTCTTAACAGCTATCGTTTGACCACGGTCTCTGTTACATTCAAACGGGAATCCGTGTTCTCTTAATGCTGTGTCGCAATACACGCTAGACGTACCAATACCTTAAATTGAAGTAGATGTACATTTAAATTCAACATCTTTTGTAGTATTAATTATTCATGTACATGCGTTGCTGATGTAACAAGGAAGGTTTGGGGACAAGCAACAATATTTTGACTGCGACAACGAATTGAACAAATCGTACACACTTTAAATAATATAAACTCACAGTTCCCTTATTGCATTCGAAATGTTTACTTCCCAGAATACTGAATCTATAACATTAAGCCATTGAAATACAATTCCCGAGAATCTAAAATATATAAAAATTCCCATTCATCTTCATTATAATAAATTGCGTAATGATCGGACGGATTTGTTTGTTTGTACGTCGTTTCAACACATTTAAGTTTATACGTGTTTTTCAGAACAGAAAATCGACTTCAAAATGTGTGTGGGATGTGGAGTTAATAAATCTTGGTCCCGACATCAATAGGAGATCGGATCAGAGACGAATTGAAAAACTTCATTTTGAAATCGATACAAAATTGCTTGATATAGAATGCTTCACTGTGCATGTCCCTTTTCACTCAAATGCCGTGGAGCAGTCTACGCTCGGTATTGAAAGTTCAGTATTGAAAGAGACAAAGTCCGTAACTTTTAGCCTATAAAGTACAAAATAGTTGCGTTGACAAACATAAACACCAACCATTATTTTATATTTACTGAAAAAACAACAAGATTGTTAGAAGGAATTCAATAGCGGTACAAAATATGATATACCGTTTCGTGGTGTTGAACCCACACTAAAGTAACACTCGCGGGTAAAAATAATAGAGCGTCGCAATAGTCAACTTCGCTATCAGCTGGGCCAAGCGGGCCAGACTATTTAAAAAACCTAATTTCGGCATAATCTCGGTTACTTTTCCGAATGTTTTCAAAAAGTATGACCGCGCGCCCATGATTTTCGTCGTATTCTTGATGTAAACATGCCATTTAGTATAATTTTTAAATCTATCGTGCACTCCATGGCAATAGCACACGAAGACTATCTTTTTTTCGGATATAGATCTATGTGCTTTATGTGGATTTTCGTTTGTTCCGTTCACTCGGAAGGTGTACAGTACTGGTTCTAACAGGGAAAGCGGGTAGTCTGCCTACACCACAAAAAACGACCGTCTTATATAAACTTACATGTGTTGAAAATGAGGTAAAACACCATACAAACAAACAAACAAACAAAATAAGTTCACTTGAACATCATCTAACGTGAATATGAAAGTCACGATTTCATTGGCTAAATTAAGATGTTCTTCTCAAGGATATTGCTTAGATGAAAAGTCGATCTGACGTGACCTTCAAGGCAGTGTTGTCAGATCATATAGCGGAGAGTATCAAAGCGTAATTAGTATATGATTATAATGAGATTGCACTACTAAGGCCTATAGCTGAGAGTATCAAATCGTAATTAGGATATGATTATAATGAGATTGCACTACTAAGGCCTACAGCGGAGAGTATCAAATCGTAATTAGTATATGATTATAATGAGATTGGTGTTATCATTACACGTTATTGATTATTATAACTGACAGCGCCCAAGGACACCATGGACACATTTTAGTGGTATTGGGTTTTGGGGGGAGGGTGGGGATGGTGCGGGGTGGTCCGGTACAAATAATTCACCATGTACATTTCTATGAACAATCACCGGGTAGTAGCAGTTGGTATATCTAGTGTCGTAGTTTCAGTTCGTCATTAGTAGAGGCGATGACGTTCTTCCTTTCTTTAATTTAATTTAAACAACATTTTATCCAAGTAATAAATGGGATTGGACAACATGCAATGACTATATAAGACCTCTCTCTTCCTTTCTTTTTTTAAATGACCCGTTTTGTCTAGTCTATGCCTAGTACAGAAATGCTAATTCTATATGCATCGCGCACGGATCCGTGGGGTATTGGCATTCTTCGATTTTTGAAAACAGGCTTAAATACAAATTTAAGGACCACTTAACCAATTCATCTTCTTCTTTTGTAGGACGCCTGCATTAATGGAAATCGCCTAAAACTCTCGATATTGCCAAAGCAATACTAGCAGTGCGATTCCCGGGCATGAGAGTGCATACACTTGCTTTCTTAATTACCTCCCAAATTGTTGAATGTCTGTTATATTTATTACAAAACTTACAATGTGCTTAAACGGGTTCGTTTTTCTCCATTTATTGTATCGGAAATGTGTAGCTTTAAAGGCACTGGAGGCTATCTAGAAGAGTAATTTATTCAAGAGAAAACCCTCATACTGTGCTTCAGTTTCGTATGAAACGTGCACATGCATTAAAGAAGACGCATACTAAGTTCGGTTGAATTATTATTTATGAAAATGTTTAAACTAGAAAAAACGATGACTCCTTATATTTTTGTTGTTAAATCATGAATATTAATTCATATGGGGTTCATTTTGGTAACAAAACTATTCCATTAACAACTAGAATTGTCGCTAAAGGCTGCCAATTATACCCCACGCCTCTGCCCATTTGAATCCTGCACTTTATTACCTTTTATGGTAATATTCACATGATACCGAATCATCAAAAATATATGAAAACATTCCGTAGGATAATGAATCTGTCACACAAGGATTTCCACTCTCCCAATCGAAATTAGACAATCAATTGTGAAAAGATCACCTCATGACATGTTAACTTTAAACTTAAAACTTTGTGTGCTGTTTATCCATGGAATGAATATGCGCTACTAAAATCATATATTTACCTAAAATGTATATTGTCTCGTGATGGATTAGCTTGTATGTTGTTTAACCAGATAACTATGAGTAAATTTCATATTATTCATATTTTAAAGCTCATATTTTTAGTCATCTTAGCAAGATTATAACGTTTTTCGGCATGTTTTATGCTTACATATATTCAAAATTTATTTATTGAATAACGAATCTCGAGTTTTAATTTTCGATATTCAAAACTTATTTGTTGAATAAGGAATCTCGAGTTGTTTTGCTTTTCGATATTTACTTTCAATATCGAATATCGAATATCATGCTAACTTCTGGCCGCTTAAAAAATAACCAATAAATAGAGGATATTTGTTGTTTTGGAGTAAATAACACATTTTATTTCATCGAGAAGTGAGAAAACTTTATATTTTCTCGAATGCGAAGCATGAGTGAAAATATAAAAGTTTTCTCACTTTGAGATGAAATAAAATATGTTATTCACGACAAAACAACACATTTTCTTTTTATTTTATGATTTTAGAAAACGTATTTTTCGGGAAACTATGGTAGAACAACAAAAGTAGTCCCGGCAGCTACTGTGAAATAAAACTCTATATTCCACAGTGTGGAATAACACTTTTATTTCACTGATAAAATACAGTATTTCATTGCATATCATAAAATAAATACATCTATAAAGAATGTATTTGGCGGCTTATTATTCCCGGAAAACATAGAATGTTAGCATTATACCAAGAATGTGTTGTTACCTTTAGGGCATAGGGTTAGTACAGTCAAAAATCGTGTTACCTTTAGTGCAGACTTTGTTGATACCTTTAGTGTAGATTGTTACAATTAGTACTAAAAGTGTTACCTTTGGTGCAGAGAGACGTCACATGTTTAACGGTTTAACGTCACTTGCAAGGTGAATGGATTTGCGACGGATTATATACTATTTAATAGTCGCACATTTTTGAAGGGCAACCAATAGCATTGCATTTTTTTTTTCAAGTGCATTAGAATATTTCATGAATATTAATTTTCGATAAATAATATAAATCATATAAATTAGAGGGACACACGGCAATCAAAGTGTTTATGAAGCATTGAAATTATTCACTCGATTTATTTATCCAGTATGCTTGCATATAAACAAATACAATTGAGTGTTTATTTTTCGTCTTATTCTACCGTAGTTTTAAGTATATGTGCCGATTAAAAGTATAATGTTTTTTTCATGGGTTTTAAAACACCGTGATTGAATATGTGTTAAATGAATTATGAGTTGGTAACTCTTAATTCGACGATCCGTTTTTGGGGATTTGGTCTGGCTGGGTAAAGCCGTTTATGTTTTGTCTCAAGAGTTTGGATTCTCAAACCATGTAAGTTATATATATATATATACCTCGTCGTCAGTAGGTTTAGAAACGGTGTGCATATTTTGCAAAATGTGGGTTTTGTAGATATTTCCTAAATGAAGTAGTTTTTGACATCCTAAAAAGAAGTTTCGGCATCCTACGGAGAAAAAAACATCAGCAGTATAGAATATCTATTTTAAGTCATTGCTAAAAGCTGCCATTTCATATCTAAATAATACAAAAATAAAACATTTTTAATTTCATTCGGTCGTTCTTGTAAATTCCTTTATATGCAAAAGCGAAGAAAAGAATAACAATAAAACACTACCCTTCTTCCAGATATTTACCTGTCATTTGTTGAATTAAATGGCGTGTCCATGTATTACCCGAGCCTGGGTAACTCGCAAGAGCCGTGACCGGAAGTGATACGTTTGACAACTTGACCGTGACCGGTACACATTTTTCTAGTGGTATTTCGAGCGAGTTATTTCGCAAACGTTTTTCGTTTACCATACGACTATTCTTGTTACTACTGGTATTACTGTTTAATATGCGATTCGGTGAAAATAAAAATTTAAACTTGTTAGTTGGAAATAAATAAACCGTGTAATATCGAGCCAAAAACAATCCAGTAAAAATCAATAGCACAACACATCTTCCCAGTGTGACAGCCATTATAATACTAGAACATATGTCTCTTTGCCACTAAACGCTTATTCTGTCTAATATATTGCACATCTTTTAAAAGGCAACAGTAGTATAGATTATGGGGATATGAGTCCACTTTTCCCACTTCTTCACAAAAAGCAACCGATACATTTGACAACTATGGCTACAGTGCAAATTTAAATATTGTTTAAGAAAACTGATCAGAACAACTTCTAATCAGTAAAGAAATAGCATATTTGCCATTAAAGCCGCCAACAATTGTTTAACTCTTCTAGTTGTTTGTATACTTTATTTTAGTATCTTGCCCCATTTATAATAGTATATAACATGTATTTCTTTATATCTTAAACGCACTTTCATATCTAATAAATGCTTGTTATTGTTTAATGTTTTGAAAGTCCGTAAACGGCACCCAACTTTTAAAAGCTTCATTGTAAAGTTCCACTGAACCAGTGCTTGTTTCTGTTTACGATCACGTCGTATTATGTGTTTTCAATTTTAAATACTTCTTGCTTCGCTTTTATCATTTCTAATTTGTAGAAGCTGCCTTCAATCTTTTGATTGTTTAAATACTTTATTTTGTATGTAATAGGATTTGAACGTTGACTGTCATCAATAAAAACAAATTATTCTGTTCAATTTGTTGGAAACCTTTTTCAAACGTTCATTTATATTTCTTGATTCGAAATTGCCTCTTATTTTAAACTGAGCTTGTACTCGAGTTGAGGACTTTAATATTCGTAATCTTTGTATAACTAAAAAGCTACTCAATCAGGGTTACTGTTACCATAAACTTCGTAAAACCTTTGCAAAATTTTATTATACAATTACAAGGACTATCACAACCTGACCTATGGTGATGTGATTTATAAACTTCGTAAGATTCTTGGTCATGATCACTTTCATACTATCTTTGTTAAACTTGTTAAAAAGTTTATCAAAGAGGTTATGACCCTATCATTCAACAGCGGCACACGTAAAACACTGGGTGTGAGACAAACACCCGTGAGGAATTCCCTAACTAGGCATGGGACCCTTACGATACTTTTTGAAACGTCAACTTTGGTCGGACACCCGCACCACCCCATAACATTTAGAAACAGTGACCTAGATTATCACCAAGGCGGGCACCCCTTAACCTGCAGAGCCTTAACCTGCTCTGCAGGGGTTGATGACCTTCGAAATGTTACTTTTTGCAAATCTTAAGAAAAGATAAAAACCGGTAAAAAATAAGCTGATTAAAGTTTTAAAGACCTGAGCATTAAATAATTAATGCCTGCCACCATATGAAACAACTCTCTGAATACTCGTCTAACAGTGTATGCCCGAATGGGATATTTACTCCCATACTACATACACCAAAAAATGACATACATTTTAATGTAATGTTAATTTTAATATTTATATACCCGTACAGAAAAGAAATCTCGCAGACTAAAATTGTATGATTTGGAAAGATCAAAGAATATATTAACTGCATACGTGTAGGTATGATAATTAGAGAAATGTGGCAGTCGGCTTTTCCGATAAGATACTTGCTTCGGCACATCATGCAACAGCTGATTGAATAATTACCGTGAGATTTGTAAAGAGTTTCTCACCAGGTGTTAAAAATAGTAGGTAATCGATTGGATGAGATCAATTTAAAAACTGACTATATATCGAGACGGACTTAGTTACGAAATGCAGTCGAATGTTTTCATTCTGATTGTTGGTTCTTAAAGTATTTAGGCACTTTTCAGTTTTTTTGGCAAATACAACTAAAACAATAGTTATCAAATAATGTTCAGTGACCTAATGCTTATTCTTTCTGAATAATTCATTGGGAACAGTTTGGTAAAAAACAGTTTAAGCACGTATTTTTGAAGTACAAAGAGAAACTGTTAGAAGCTATTCTGTTTAATGAAAATCGGGTACTAACCCCGTGAATAGCTATAATAAACGGGTACTAACCCCAGAAAAACGGGTAGTTACCCCGATTGACAGTAATATATGTACTTCCAAAATAACGCCTCGATTTCAAACATTATGATGATAATGGGGATAGACAGTTAAACGGCTGACTTAATATAGCCTGGTACCAACCCAGCGTCAGTCTGTCTATTTAATATAGGTTATTCTTAAGAAAATAAATAATAACAATACAGAAGAGGCAATTTACTTTAATGTGATTAAAAGGCTGACTTAATATAGTCTGGTACCAACCCAGCGTCAAGCCAAATATAACGTAACTTCAATGTGATTAACGACTGACTTAATATAGTCTGGTACCAACCCAGCGTCAGTCTGCCTATTTAGTATAGGCTACTTTTAGGAAAAGAAACAGTAACTAGAAAGAAGAGAAAATTAAATTTAATGTGATTACACGGCTGACTAAATATAGTCTAGTACCAACCCAGCGTCAAGCCAAACATTTAACAATCTTTAATATGATTAAGGGCTGATTTAAATATATCTTGGTACCAACCCAACGTCGAGCCGTCTATAAAATAAGTAAAATATAATCTGGTACCAACCCAGAAACCGACGTATAGAAACGGGGTTTAGTTCCGTATATACGACACATTACATATTTCTCTTGCTAATAATCTGCATAAGAAAGTGACATTATTAGAGTATACATTATTAGAGTATACAGTCAGTAAAATGTAACTACCACCTTGGCACGTGAGTTACAAATATACGAAAAATCCATCCCATATGGCAATGATTTTGAAATTTTTATCAATAATATATTGAACTAAAAACGCTATAGAAGGAATAGGTTGAGATTTTATAGCAACTGATGAAGGCCCTCGGGCTGAAAACGTTTTTGCGGCAGGATATTGTTTTCCTGGTAAAATCGTTAACCTATATACAATGCGTATAGACAGACAGAAATATACTTGCATTGTCTGTTATTGGAGAGCACTGTAATAACAACACATAAAATATTTTTTAAACTTTAATAGATTTGGCAAATATTGGGCGTGGCATGGATTGATAAACAAGCCCCAATCATGGGGCTTAACAATTGGGCTGCCGGTAAGCACAAAATACCATTATGACAAGCCCTTACAGTAGAAAGCATTAAGCAATAAAGCAAATTGAATATTACAATATTAAGGACATAAATACATGTGCACCAAATTAAATGTTCATTATGAAAGCAACTTTTCTGATAAGCATTTAAGCAAGTGTTGAAAGCACGGTTGATATTCAAGCATAATTACAAGTGCACCGAATTCAATCAATTCAAATGTTTTTTAGCAATTCGTACGGACAGCAAATTTGTATATAATTTATGTTTAGATTACAATTCAGTCTCTGGGTATACAGGAGCTGAATAAAGTTAAACTCAAACTTATATGTCCTTCCTTTCACACCTTCGCTGCCCGCCATATGGATGGGAGCCCGGACACTCCCATCATGGAGTGTCCAGGCTCCCATCCACCGCCAAAAACGGAGGAAACATTTTCATTTTTGGCAGCAGCGAAGAGTGCGTATCAAAAGCAAAATATCCAAATGCCACGCCCAAAACAGAAAAGGTGCCAAAAAAGTATATATTTCCTTAGCACTGCCCACTTTTAATGAAACATTAAAATCCAGCCAGAAACTGGTTAAGAAACGTTGTTCCCCACATTTGATAAATGAACACCATCCGGTTCAAGACAGGTATCATCAGCCTGAATGTCTATAGCAGATAATGACCCTAATATCTATTATCGCCTTAGTAGCATAACTGTTTAGCCTCTTTCTGGCCCTTTACATTTCAAAAGGGTGGTTAGGCTAACGCCATGAAAGCCTAGGAAGTATGTGAGACCAAATAACGACCACATTATGTAAATTGACCCTAAAAACTCGGTCAGAAGCTTAACATGCTTTCTAAGAACCTTTAATGGACACTTCTCTAAATCATTTCCCCAGGACCACATTGTTGATGCATCAGACATTGACAAAATAAATAAATGTCAGAAAAATATCCAGTATGTAAAGGTTGGAGGAAGACTGTAACCTTTAATGTGTGGCGCCAAACACAAATTGACTGTTAAACGTTCCGAAGCTGTCATAAATTAGCATCAGCAATATAAATAATATGAAGTGTAACATGTACATGTTACTCAGTGTCAGACCTTGAACATTGAATGATTTCTGATTAAGTATGTGTCCTTTCCTCTGTTTTCGTGTTCCACTGTTATTTCATTTCAGTCAGCAAACAACTGATAGACATTTGTTCGTATATACTATGCACATTTTCCCAATTTAACTTTTGCCGCCTTGATAATCAAGTTTGTGTCTATTGTGAACGGGTCTTTAACTGTATTTTTACCTTTAACCTACGATCGGTTTTTAGAATTTTGTATCAATCATCATCATCTTCAGAGGCCTAAGTAATTGATGAACAGTTAGGCAATCAATCGGTACATGCATGTGTACAAAAAAGGATAAAAATATCGGACAGGGAAAGCAGCATTCAAGGACGACAGTCAACCACAAAACACAAAAACAAACACGCAAACAGACAAACGAAAAGACAAAAGTAATAAAAAATGCAAACGACATCACAAACACAAAAGGGTTAGCCATATATAGTAACTCTCAATTGATGTCCTTGCTCCACTATTTTATTAGCCACACTAGAAATAGCAAGTATTTTCATAACGATCTAAAACTATCTGAAAGCTGATCCATCCATACACTCCGACAACAATAGACGAAGAACATGTATCCATTTCAAGTAAATTCAGGGTTCGACATTAACAGTTGTCCCCTTGTCCTGTGCGATATAGATTCTACTGGGGACAAGTTAATTGTCCCAGGTGACCTGTCTTACGGACAACTAAATTTTTTAACAGACATGATTTTTTTTATCTTTAAAACTTGTGGCTGAAAAAATGTCAAAACATTGGCGAGCACATTGTAAATGACAAATAAAAACCATCTTGTTGTCATTGGTGGAATGCAACTGAGGGAATGTAATGTCACTTTCATGATTGATCTTGTTTTTTGTATCACTTTTACATGAAGTGCTGGGAAAAGTAAATTTGACTGGGGACAAATAACTGGTGTAAGTTACTTGTCCTATGGAGTAGTTGCTGAAAAAAGTTAGTTTCAAACCCTGAAATTAGTCCACATTTAAAAGGTTAGCCGCAAAACTATGTAAACTCCTTTTAACTAATACATAAAGGTGATGTCATCGTGATTTGATTCTGACTATTGAAATGACATTTACCTCATTTATCACCTTCCTGTATGACAACCTAAGATGAGGTTGTTGAATTGGATGACGTGTTATTAGAATACCATTTGCAACCTGCCCAGGTTCTATTGTGCATATACCTTTTGGACGCCCTGTTGTGTATATGACTATGACTATTGACTATAAACCCCAGAGCTACACACACACATTACAGTGTGGAACCTTGCAGAGAAGTCTATTTTGAATAGAACACAGCATAGATAGAAGTGGTTTTATAATTTGGCGACCATGCACATAACTGGTTTAAAGTGCTATGTATTGAATAGGGACAATCGGAAAGGAAAAGCTAACTTAACTTCAATGAACCGCTGACAAAACTACCTGGTGCAGGATAAATAAAACATCATCCCGTTGCAGGATAAATAAAACCTCATCGATCAAAAGGAATAGCCCTAAACTAAACCAATGATCAAATAGAATAGCCTTAAAATAAGGCTTATGAAAAGTATGTAACTTCTTTCCAGGTCTTGAATATGTACACAACTGATAAGGCACTGTCGAGGTAAAAAGTGGAACATTATATACAATACCAACACTGGAGAACTCTATGACCTGTTCCACACAATGCATCCGATACAGACATAGGAAAGTTTGACCGGTCTGAAGTGAACTTGATGGTTACACAAACTGAAATATAAGGCAACATGTTCGAGAGAAGGAAACACAATAAACCTTGAAAGATGTGATAGAGACCCAATCATAAATAATCGGCAACAGCAACAGCATCCGTATATAAACCTTTAATGAAAACATCATTGTAAGCAAACTGAATAAATTAAGGATGTTTGCTAGACGAAAAGCATTGTATGTTTTATAAACAGTCAATCAAGAAAAAAGGCAAGTACAAAGGAGGCATGAATTGATTTTAAACTGTTAAACCGTATTAATTCAAATGAAAATAATGCCATATCCAACACAATGCTTCCGCACTATGATAGACGCACTCCCAGACAGTATGACGTCACCTATCGCTCTGGGTCATGAATATGCATTGCCTCCATTGACAGACCAACAACTTTTATTAGCAGCAACAGGAAACAGCAGCAAGTTAAAATTAGCGGAGATCAACAAACTGTTGAGATATACTTATCCGCAGTAAGAAAACATACATGTATAGCCCAAACACTCCAATTACATGGTTAGCATCATAAAACACGATTTCACCAACAGCGTTGGAGTTAAATAATAGCAGCAGAAGCTGAAAAGATAGTGCACAACCACGATGATGATAACAATAGGCTAACATTATGGCTAGATAAACATTACTCCATCAACTAGACGGTGTCAACACATTTTTCTTATATAAATGGTTTTCATAATAGTTCTTAAGTAATATTTGCAGTAGATATGGATCTAATCCGCATAATGACAACATGACAAAATTTAGCTCTGCCTTGAGTAGAATAATAATATTTTCCAATGTGACTCACTGTTATTTACAGTTTTAATTGCCTCTCGATGACTCCATAATTGTTATGATTATTTGTTTCATTGTGTTTGCAAATTGATTCACTGAGTTGAAAATGTAGTCTAACTACTGTCATTACAAACAGGATATTGTTTACTTTGATACCATTTTAAATTTCCTAGTGTAAACTGTTTGCAGTAACAATGTTTTACTGTAACAAAAACTGAAAAGTTGTGAACAATCATCCGCATAATGACAACAGCCATACATCACCCACCAATATCTACAATGAATTTGCAGACTCCTGGTGGAAACATGATAATATGATAATGTTTGGTGATTTTTGCATTATCTACGACAACAGCATTATAAGTGTATAAAAACGAGTCCTGTTTCCGGATGAAGTGCAACATCTGTTCCTCTAACTGACTAACGTCTGTGTACGGCCGCTTCTGCAACCAATCGAGCCACTCAACGATCTGTGACGGCACTGAATAGCTAAACGATATCCACACCCTTCGGATCTGCTGGGAGGCAACCGCTGACTTTTCCAGGCGTTAACTGGCAGTGAAGTAACCCTTGAACTGGCCGCATTATCCAGTGTGATTATGAAAACAAAATTGATGTACAATGTATAAACCACAAATGGAATACAAATGAAAATAAAATTCTAAATAGTAATACAAACTTATTGTAATAACTGTTTGTGCAGTCTTCATGTAGAACTAGTCTATTATTATTTATTTTATTTTATTTATTTATTTTTATTTATTTTTATTTATTTTTATTTTTTTATTTTTTATTTTTTTTATTTTTTGATGTATTGTTTTATTTTTTAATTTGTTTTTATTTTTTTTATTTTTTTTAAATTTTTTATATAGGTATTATTATTATTATATTTATTTAATTATTATTATTACCATGGATTTATATGTACACGTATATAAATCCGTGTTATTACCCTACACCCAAAAACTGAATAAACGCACCCAGCAATACACATTTGCAGTTAAACTCTCGCTAGCCTAGCTAGACATCCACATTGTTCTAATTTTAGCATAGGCCCTAGATTTAATCAGCTGTTGACCGAGTTAACGTTAACATGAGACGGTGCATTCTCGACCTGCATACACCAGTAAACAGATATTAAAGGGACATTTCATTTTGGAATTAGGTGAATCAGGTGGATAAGTTACTCCCAAACCCGCAGCAAACCCCGCTAAACGAACGCGTTAAACACAAAGGCAAGCAACGAAGTTACCAATGTGTAGAAACCATTTCAATTCGACCCCGACAGCCACAAACCACACAATATCAGAGTAATAGTAATCAATGTCTATCTAAAGTCCCTGAAATCTTAACTGCGTGAGAAACGATACGGCACTACACACGGCGGGAGGAATGCATGTTTTTATTTATTAATATCCACGACCTATATGAATTATCAGAATAGAAACAAAGAAAGAGACGAAATAAAGCTTATGTGAATAAAATTGGAAGACAAATTTCTCCGGCGAGAACCCAAAAAATGGCGCAAAAATGGTAAAATGGAAAACATTATTTGCATCCCGGAACCACGTAAACATCGGTATGAATAAATAGAAACGAA
>JAWPHD010009755.1:0-100549 GCA_037043455.1 Cyrtodaria siliqua | reverse complement strand
ACAGCCATGATGTCTGGCCGGGCTGCTCTTACACAGTGATGTCTGGCGGGACTGCTCTTACACAGCCTGGGCAGGTCATATTGGACAGCCATGATTGTCTGGCCGGCTGGCTCTTACACAGTGATGTCTGGCGGGACTGCTCTTACACAGCCTGGCTGGTCATAGTGGACAGCATGATGGTCTGCCGGACTGCTCTTACACACAGTGATGTCTGGCGGGACTGCTCTTACACAGCCTGGGCAGGTCATAGTGGACGGCCGTGATGTCTGGCCAGACTGCTCTTACACAGCCTGGCAGGTCATAGTGGACAGCCATGATGTCTGGCCGGGCTGCTCTTACACAGCCTGGGCAGGTCATAGTGGACAGCCTGATGTCTGCCGGACTGCTCTTACACAACCTGGGCAGGTCATAGTGGACGGCCGGTGATGTCTGGCCGGGCTGCTCTTACACAGCCTGGGCTGGTCAAAGTGGACGGCCGTGATGTCTGGCCGGAGCTGCTCTTACACAGCCTGGGCAGGTCATAGTTGACGGCCGTGATGTCTGGCCGGCTGCTCTTACACAGCCTGGGCAGGTCATAGTGGACGGCCGTGATGTCTGCCGGCTGCTCTTACACAGCCTGGCAGGTCATAGTGGACAGCCGTGATGTCTGCCGGGCCGTTTGGAAAATTGTCTGAATGACCTAGTTAATTCAAAATACTTTTATCCAAGTCAACATAGCAACGTTTGGTAATATTATGTCCATGACCACTAAATATACCAAGGTTTAGTACTGATGATAAATAAGTTAAATAACTGATAAACACGTGTACTGTTATTTAATAACGTATGTTTTAATTCTTCAAAATTTTGGCGCCGAATTGATGCTTTGCATCAAGTTTTCTTGTTAATACTGTGATATATATTTATATTTTGCAGAGCTATATGACGGTGTTGGACTCCTCTACCTTTTAGAGCTTAATTTAGATTCTATAGAATACATACTGAAAAAAGGTCATTGAAAGCAACAAACACACACTAGGAGAACAGTAGCAGGCTCGGTTTATTGAATCTGTTCATGAGAGGTAAAATTAGACGCAATACCTCTCGCGGCCTATAACACCGGCTAGATGGGTTCTACGTTAAATGATGTTGCAGTAAAAACTGAACCTTGACGCTCGCCTTGTAGATATTCGATCAGATAATTGGGTATCTTGTCTTGCCTGATTCTTATTTTTACTTTGAATACTTCTTAAGAAATTTCTGATCGAAACTACGTTAAAATGTTCGTCTGCTGTAGCTGTACGCACTAGCTGACCGCGTTTAAATTTAAATTGCACGCTTTTCTTTAGCTTTGGAAATGGACACAGTTTTATCCTTCATAGTGTTAGCGTACGTCGGTTTATGTACATATCGTTAAACAGAGCTACTTCCATCGGCTTATGTTCCCGAGCAGCGATCGATGTGGTCGTGGATGTGAGGGCTCGAACCTGGACGCAGGCTTGTCCAAGTATCGATACGTATTATTGTGATGAAGAAACCGATATATATCATACGCTTAAACATACCCAGCCTTGACCGGAGATAGGCAAATATATGCTTTATATTGTTATCTCTTATAAATGCATGACATTTTATTGTTCTTAAATTTGAAATGAGTGCATAACCGGCCCGTTAACCGTATTTCATTTTCACTTATTTTCCTCACTCCCTCTCGATCTGTAACTCTTTTCAATGTTCCAGGGCCGGTAAAACTTGCAGGATGGAATGGATCAGTGGTATATTATTTTAAATACTGCTCATTATGTTAAGCCCTGTCCATAATTAGTATTATTATGAAACTAGTGTTTTAAAACAGGATTTTGCACGTTACTTCCAGTGTATACGACTGATGCTGCTGATGTTGCGGTTAATGATGAGATATGATGGCGGTCGTGGTGATGACGAGGTGTATTAAGATGATATTCATGACGATGGCGGCGCTGACTTTAAATACTTTAGCGCGGCGATGGTAATTTATATCCATCAGATGTGCTTAAAATCACCATCCATAAGTCCTTATCATTTGACTCCAGAATCAACTGCGACAGTAAAATGGCAATAATGCCGTAGATTAGATTTATCTGAGCTAAAAAGAGAGCTTGATTTGTCCAAATCTGGTACAGCCTAAAACGCCGTAAGGTGGAATAGTGTTAGTATTCAGAAAGTATTCAGAACAGTGCAGGGTTTCAAAATAGCTTCGTCGTCGTCTTTACTGCTGCTGGCTTGCTGCTGCTGCTGGCTGCTGCTGCTGCTGCTGCTGCTGCTGCGCTGATGATGATATCGAGTCTTCTATTGAAGTAGCGTCTTTTTAAATCAAGTTCTCGTTCACACTCATTTCGGAGATCCCCAATGTATCATGATACTGTGTTGTATTGTAGTATAAAACTTAGTTGCCCGTGTGGTTCCGGGGCCCCGTTTGGTTACGGTCAAAGAATAGGGCCACTGCAGATCCCGTTGGAGATAATGCAGGAGGTAGAACCAACAAATTCATGGTTATTTTATTATTTTTTTGTTCATGCTCATTAAAGGTCTTCTTCATCATGAACCCTGCATGTTTCAGTGTGCCATCTCGCGCTTATCACTAGAGCAGTGCAGAGAAATCTATTACGTGGCTCCAGCGTAAATGGAGTGTCTACTATATAATGTGCACAACTCTGCATTCAGGTGAAAGTTCTAGGTCCTTCTCCATATTTATCTCGATGTATATGGAGATCAGCCTGGCATGTTCATTCTTGTTAGCGCCATATAACCTTTCATGTTTGTGCCCTTAAAAAACCCAATTCTATGTCATTCAAGTCAATTCATTTAAACGTAGGTTACTACTTAGGCAATCGCTAAACACTTTGGTTGGTTGAAGACTGGAGTTGTTGCTCCGCAACTTACTGTGATCAGCTCCGTAAATATGATACAATGTTTCACTTGTTACATTTTTTATTTTGTGTATTAAAATTATTTTCTTTGTCATCATGAATATAGGAAATACTATCGCCTTAATTACTTACTCGCCTATTCAAATGTTCAATATTTGGCATTTCACACTTCCATACAAGTAAACAATCAATTATCGCAACAATATAATTATAACACCTGCACCCTGCACCTTATCTCCACCTGCACCTTAACTCCTTATTCCCTCCGTCTTTCCCTTACTACTGGGGGCTCAAATGGCCTATAACCTTAGTAATAATCATCAATAGTGTGGTTGTTTTTGGTCGATAACAAATTGTTTCCTTCAACATTAAGCTGATTTATACTAAGTTTCACTATAAACTCTGAGTTGTAAGGTTGCAGATGTTTTCAAAAATGATGCATTAGTGTTCAAATTATGTACCCCTATGTCTAAGTTAAAGTTCTCAATAAAATTACTAAAACATTCTGTAAACGCACTCTTTAAGTATATTTCATTTGTGTTGTTAAACATAGTTTAAAAATTATCAATAATACAACCACTGCTTATATATTCTACGTGACTCTTCCCTCCACTTGAACAATGAACAGTGTTAAGTTTTGAACATGAACTGTTTATTATTAGAGTGCCGTCCGATGGCTATTTACATCACTGATTTGTATTGTAATATTAATAAAGATTTATGAAAAAAACACACAAAAAACTGATTTTATCTTCAACTGTTGGTATAGATTACCTCTGTTGCAAACAGAGTATTTCTGATAGTTCTAGTACTTCAAGCTTTTTGTTCGCTTTTGTCTTCGACTATTGAGAATCTTCGACAGGTGTAGATACCTACTGCTTTGCGAAGCATTACGTTTCACTGCAGTCTCAGGCTTATTTCGCTTGTGTATTCAGAATCACTGCGTTTCACTATCCGAACGCCGACTGGTTACTGAACACTGTACATGAACTACGAAATTGGAACTTATCATTAAAATTCGACCTAGTCATTCCATTTTGAGTCTTATCTTTACAATTTTGGACCTAGACGTTCTACTTTTGGACTTAGTCGTTTTAGCTTGTGGATCTAGACGTTCAGTGTTTGACCCTTTTACTTGTATTTCCCATAATGGTCGGTGTTAATTCGGACCTAGTCTGTTCCATGTTTGTCGTATCTTGACTATCTTGTACAATGTTTGGTACCTAGACGTTTTACTTTTGGACTAATCATTGTTCAGTTTTGCCCTTCACGTGTATGTTTCCCACAAGGTTCGAATTAAATTCGACCTAGTCATTCCAATTTGGACCTAAACTTGTATTTTTGACTAGTCGTTTAAGGTTTGCCCTTTTACGTGTAGTTTCCCATAAGGTTCGTTTTAAAGTTGACATATTATTCCAAGTTTGGATATTATCTTTACAATTTTCTACCTAGACATTGTTACCTTTGACCTAGTGTTGTCAGTTTTGGGTCCCCCTGTATTTTCCCATAAGGTTCGTTTTATATTCGAACCTATTTATTCCAATTTTGATATTATCATTACAATTTTGGACCTAGACGTTGTTACTTTTGGACCTAGTTGTTTTCAGGTTTGGTCCGTGTTACGTGATTTTCCCATAAGTTCGTTTAAATTCGATCCTATCATTCCAATTTTGGATCTTATCATTACAATTTGACCTAGACGTTTACTGTTGACTAAGTCATTTTACTTTTTGACCTAGTCAATCGAATTACGGACAAACTCTACCTATTCATATAGGTAAGCTTTTTAAATTGTGTTGAATGTAGTTCACTAACATTTTAGTTCGATACAGTCTACGGATCTTCTATCGTGAAGTATTAATTACAATACTGTAGTTTATCGTTATTCTAATTTAATAGTCTGCGTTGCGTACACGTTATACATGCACGGTTTATACATGCATATAACATCTACTACCATATTAACATAAAATATCAGATATTTATAGAAATTGCGATCGTCTTGTCTCTTGTAGAGGGATATATGGTCCGTAGGCGAGCCAGGTATTTTTTGTTTAGTAGTAGGAATTTTGTCTGATTAGTATTCTACTACTTTTTCGACTTTGTCACTTCGGATCCGTATGTCTTTTTTCAAGTCTAATGTTGTAATTATCCGCATTCATCGAGAGTTTACTTTCTTCTGCGTTTTGTATAGTGGGTACGTCGTAGTTGGGATTTCCATTACTGTCCCTGGAGGACTGATCGCGGCTAGTGCGGCGATTCCGAGTTTCATGAGTACATAATCCAATCCAATCTCGATCTATTAGTGTTTGTCCGCCTCCTTGCCTGTATACTCTCTGACAGCTTTGGTCTTACGTTCGTGTTGCCCAACAGATTCCGCGATGTGCGTAAGCTGTTCTACCTCTGACATCGAAATTATTGTATAGTTGGATGCCATTATATAGCTAATGCCATACATATAATACTAACAATTTCGTATCCGTCATTGTTTCTCACCCATGCTCATAATAGTACCTTAGCAGATTTCGCCGCACTGCATAGATTAACAATGGTTCATCTCAATTAAACGTGAAACTAAGATATCCTGTCAATCTATATTCCTTTTACGAACTAGCAGTACTAATAGGCAATGTAAGTAATACAAGAGATAGTCATGTATGATTTGAATTATAGATACAATAACAACAACATGGAAAGCCACTAATGAAGTACTCACTGACTTGTACATGGAATAGAAAATTAATATGATAAAAATTAGATATAGACAAGGAATAGATATAACAATAAATAGATTTTTATTATGAATAAATTACACCATGTTACAGTAGTTTATGTTAACGGCTGTCTATCTGATAATGTCTTAAAGCTTTTTTTAAGGGACCTTCTCTTAATCCTATAATAGAAGAATGAAAAAAGAGAAAACAATACTCTGTGTCACGTTGACCTACCCAGATAATGACAATATCAATAATAGTGTGACATTGATGGAAGAGGTTATTGGTCAGGGTCTATCAGGCTTGTTGGTTGTTGCAATTAGATCTTTACGTTGACTTATTACTGTGATATTTAAGTATATTATTTGTTACTGTTGTACGAGAGCCTGATATAACTCAAGTTTTGTGTAGACTAAACGGTGTTATTAAATTAATCTTGAATAATGTTTTGTATTTGTTCCAATTTTTTTCAGAAGGTTTTTAAGGTATGTATCTTAAACTCTTAGATTTGTGTTGTGCCCCGAAGGAGTTTTTATGTTGTTGTGAAGTGCAGTAATATTAATGAGAAGTTAGTTTTGTGCCGATAAAATATATATTATTTCTAATATGATATCAAATCAGCTTGTATAGTATTGTTATTCTCCTATATTAAATATATATATTCTTCGATAATAAGGCTAAGTATTACTGTTCCGTATATACCATGATGGTATTTTTTGTAGAAAGTGATCTTGTAGGAAGGACATGTCATAGTTATTGATAGTTAGTAGTTGTCCTCTTGAGTATCAGGTAAAGACTTAATTGCTTGGACATGCTTAAGTTATTTTTCAGATTTGCAGTGGGGTAAAATTCTATGATTATTCTGCTGTGATAACCATTGTAAGGGTGAACTATATTTATATTTGTAAGTGATGATGAATTTGTCTGTCCTGAGTGTTTCTCGCTGATATAGTATAATTTTGGCGTCACACTTAATTGTTGAAACGGTTCTTCATCATTAATTATTTGAGGTAACATTGTAAAAATGTGTGGACATCCTTTTGATGTTTGTATAATTTGTTATTCATAGTGGGGTGTAATGGATTGAAAATTTGCAATGAACATTTATGTGAGGCGGCCATCTTTGAACGATGACGCATCGACGCCGTGTTACCCATATTCTGGCATAGTTGACAAAAATTATGTTAAAGCATAGATACCCACGCTATTGATTTAAATATTAATCAAGTTTATAATTGTATACATTTGTAGTTATGTTTTTCATTTGCAGTGATTGTCTTGCTGGTTTAAAGACAGGGTTTATTGTAGTTGGCCTTAATATGCGAAAGTGTAGCCGATACTCATCTTCAAAGATACACCTCCCGTTAGTTGTCTTGATATTGGTTCTATTGGTCATATCGCCTTTGATGTGTCTTGGCATAGGTGATGAATTCGGTCACGTGTTGCATAGTTTTTCATGTGCCCTTTATAATAACTGGTTGAAATTGTGCAGTCAACCCTGTAATTTTGAGTTGTAAGAGTTGTGTAATTGTGATGGTGTAAATTTAGTTTAGTTGAGAAACCCCGAAATTCATCCGATGTATTCGCTCTGTGAGCGATAGAAACTGGTTAATCCCTTGAAATTATGACTAACATATTTAGCAGTCCTTATTCATTATCATAAGTATAAGTTTAAGACTAAAACTGTCATTAGTTAAAATATATGACATGAGGTATTTGCCGCATGTCACGGAATAAGGTTGTTTATTTGAGGCATTTATCTAACCAATCTAATTGCTCTATACGTCAGTCGTGTGACAATTGGGAAGGTAAATTAAATTTGTAATTTGACTGAATTATAAGTTATTTTTTAGCCGTTACATGTTGGTAAGGTTTGTAACAAATTGTATGAGGGATTATTGTTTGGATTGTTTCTTGACGTTGTTAAGGAGCGTAGAATACTCAATAATCTCGATATTTCAATGTGTGCATACCATTGTTTCGTATTGTGATTTCGCGGAGTGTCGCTTGGTTGGGTCTGTTACAGGTGCTTTCTTTGCTAATCTATAATACCCTCTGCCTAGCGTTCCATAACTTGGCAATTTAAGGTGGATGCATGTTGGAAATATCATGATAGGTTCAGCAGTGACAGATTAACAAACCTTATAATGAAGTTGGTGGGGGTGGGGTGGTGGGGGAGTTGTAATGCTTGTCCAGGGGGGGGGCATAGTGGGTCCCCATGTCCTTTGATGCGATCCACCCTATTGTATTTCGTTCTCGTACAATTGACATTATAACATCAAGGTGTACGTATGCGATGTCCTATTTGTTATTTATGGCATACTTGTCTTCCCATTCTCCATATACTTCAAGTCCTTAAATCAACTAGAGGAGTATAAAACACCGTTGAGTATGAATGAGACACTGGAAGATAACGTGGCAATAATTTAATAGAAATTTGGACAGTCCGCATATTGACAACAAGTGGTTATTATGTCATTTGTAGTAGCACGATTCATTTAGGGTGCTCGAATCATAAGGAAATGGGATACATTCCCCCCCCCCACCACTGACAAAGCATCCAATCCTCCCCACCCCCCTCCACCCCCGCCCCCCCCCACCGCCATTATGACAGGTATGATAATTGCTAACTGCTAGCTGATCTATTATGAACTATCCATCACCCTTTGTATGCGTTATGGTACGCTAGACATGGGTATATAGATAGAAAGAAAGCAACCTGTAAAGACAACAACTGCGACAGCGCGAATATTACATTGTCGATGATCATTGGGTATGCAAACCTTGAAAATCGAGTTTAGTGCGTATTGCTCCATTAAATAGTAAGAAAACATCTAAACATTAACTCTGTTATTGTGTTAAATCTTAACAGTAGTAAACGGCTCTTAACATTATATATATTCGATAAATTACCTTTTATAATTTGTAACTTCCCACTTCGTTCTAACGACTGCGTTTAGAGCAATTGATTGTTAGGTTAAATGCCAATTTTAAACACTTATCCGTGAAATGCGCAATATATTCTGTCATATATTTTTAAAATAATGAAGTTTTAGTTTAAAACTTATAACTTATGATAACTGATGTTAAGTGTGCAATAGTGTTGATACTGTCACAGGGATTAACAGGTTTTACGTCAAAAGAGCGAATACATCGGTTGCAATTTAGGGGTGGTCTCAAACAAAATATTTTTACTCATAACATTACCAAATCTTAAATAATTACAGGGGTTGATGCACTATTTCAACACTGTTATTTAAAGGGCACTGTAAAACGTGAAAAAAGCTGAAAGAATTATCAAAAGCCATGAAAAATAAAGAGATATGACCTATTGAAAATGTGCAAAGAAACATAATTGAGGCGTCATCTTTGAACGATGACGTCATCGCGCCTTTTTGGCCATATTCATTTGATATATTGCTTATAGCAAAGAAAAAGTCTCACTGCAAATGAAGAATGAATACTTAAATGTATCATTTTACATCTGTATATTATTTTTAATCAATTTGCAGTGGGTATCTTTGTCGTTAAAATACATTTTGTCTAATATGCCATTATGGTAAAACGGGCGCGATGACGTCATCGTTCAAAGATGGCCGCCTCATTATTTTCTTTGCAAATTTTCAATCTCTGTACCCACCTATTAATATATTTTTATAATCCATAAAAGGATGCCAACATTTTACATGTTCTAAATAATATGATGAAGTACCCAGTTCACAATTTAAATGGGAGCAATTTTATAATATTTCAGAGGAATAAGGATAGACTTTTCTTATCACCTTCAAATTAATTAGTATCAACCTTACAATGGTTTCTAGCCAGAATTAATCATAGAATTTTACCAACAAGGAAATACATGAAAATAATAAAAGACTGTCCATAGCTATTATGTCTTTACTGTTATACATGAGATGTATTAATTAATTTACTCTGGACATTCCTTCAACATGATCATTTCTTCAAAAATACATCATGTTTATAAGGAACAGTATTACTTTGTCCTTTTATCGAAGAATTATTTATATTAATATAGGAGAACAATATATTCTAGCTGATTAGAATATCATATTAGAAATTAAATACTATATTTTTCGTGCCAAAAAATAACTTCTCCATTATCTATTACTGCACTTCACAACATACTTAACACTCTTCGGGCAAACAAATATATAGCAGTTTAAGATAAATACCTTAAAACCTTTGAAAAAATTGGAACAAATACAAACTTTATTCCAAGATTAATTTAATAAACTCACAGATTAAGTCACTTCCACAAAACTTTGGTTATATCCAGGCTCTCGTAAAACAAAGTATAAAAATAATAAATATAATAATTAACGTAATAAGTAAAAGATCTATTATTGCAACAAACAAGACTGTGACTAGACCCTGACAATAACATCTTCCATAATGTAACATATTATTGAAATTGTATGATATGGGTAGGTAACCGTGGCACACAGAGTATCTTGTTTTCTCTTTTTTCTTTCTTTCTTTTATAGATTAAGAGAAGGTCCATTAAAAAAAATGCTTTAAGACATTATAAGATTGACAGCAGTTAACATAAACTACTGTAAAAATGGGTGTATCCTATTCATAATTATAATCATTTTTGTTATAATCTATTCCTTGTTCTATATCTAGTTTATCTTAAATTCCTATTCCATGTCAAGTCAGTGAGTACTTACTTAGTGGCTTTCCAGTGTTGTTGTTTTGTTTCATTATATTCATATTTACATGATCATCTTCTGTTTTACTTACATTGCTATTAGTACTGCCTAGTCGTAAAAGATATACGTGACAGGATTCATTAGTTTCACCGTTTAATTGAGAGCTGAACCATGCGTTATTCTATGCAGTGCCGGCGAAATCTGATTAGGTATTTATGAGCATGGGGGAGAAAAAATGACGGCATACGAAATTGTTAGTATTTATGATGGCATTAGCTTATAATGGATCCAACTAACATTAATTTCGTGTCAGAGTAGAAACAGCTACGCAATCGCGGAATCTCGTGTGGAAAACGAAGTAGACAAAGCTGTCAGAGAGTATAGCGCATGGAGGCGGACAAAACCTAATAGATCGAGATTGGAGTGGATTATTACTAATGAAAAGCGAAATCGACGCAATAGCCGCCGATCACGTCTCCAGGACAGTAATGGAAATCCCAACTACGTCGTACCCACTATACAAAAGAGAAGAAAAGTAAAACGCTACGTGAATGCGGTATTTACAACATCTAGACTTGAAAAAAGATTCGGTTCGAAGTGACAAAGTCCGAAAAAAGTAGTAGATTTCTATCAAGACAAATTCTATAATAAAAAAAAAAATACTGGCCTCGCCTAAGGACCTTATACCTCTACAGACGACAAGACGATCGCAATTTCTATAATATCTGTATTTTAGTTAATATGGTAGTAGATGTTATATGCCATGTATAAAACGTGCGCTGTATAACGTGTACGCAACGAGTCTATTAAATTAGAATAAACGCTTAAAAGTACAGTATTGTATTTAATTACTTCCACGCTAGAAGATCCGTAGAATGTATCGAACTATAATGTTAGTGAACTACATTCAACACACAATTTAAAAAAGAGCTTACCTATATGAATAGCGTAGAGTTTGTCCGTAATTCCGATTGGACTAGGTCATAAGTAAATGACTTTAGTCCAACAGTAACACGTCTAGGTCCAAAATTGTAATGATAAGATCCAAAATTGGAAAGACTAGGTCCGAATTTAATAACGAACCTTATGGGAAAATACACGTAACACGGACAAAACTGAAACAACTAGGTCCAAAAGTAAAACGTCTAGGTCCAAAATTGTAATGATAATATCCAAAATTGGAATAAATAGGTCCGAATATAAACAGACCTTATGGGAAATACAGGGGACAAAACTGAAACAACTAGGTCCAAAGGTAAAATGTCTAGTAGAAAATTGTAATGATAATATCCAAAATTGGAATTAAATATGTCCTAATTTTAAAACGAACTTATGGAAAATACACGTAAAAGGGCCAAACCTTAAACGACTAGTTCCAAAAATAAAACGTCTAGGTCCAACATTGGAATGACTAGGTCCGAATTTAATTCGAACCTTGTGGGAAAATACACGTGAAAGGGCCAAAACTGAAAAATGACTTAGTCCAAAAGTAAAACGTCTAGGTCCAAAATTGTAAAGATTGTAAAGATAAGACCCAAAATGGAATGACTAGGTCCGAATTTAAAACGAACCTTAGGGGAAAATACAAGTAAAAGGGTCAAAACTGAAACGTCTAGATCCAAAAGTAAAACGACTTAGTCCAAAAGTAGAACGTCTAGGTCCAAAATTGTAAAGATAAGACTCAAAACTGGAATGACTAGGTCCGAATTTTAAAATGATAAGTTCCAATTTCGTCAGTTCATGTACACCAGTGTCTCAGTAAACCAGTCGGCGTTCCCGGTCTGTGAATCGCAGTGATTCTGAATACACAAGCGAAATAAGCCCCTGAGACCTGCCAGTGAAACGTAATGCTTCGCAAAGCAGTAGGTATCTACACCTGTCGAAGATTCTCCAATAGTCGAAGAAAAAAAGCGAAAAAAAAAGCTTGAAGTACCTAGAACTATCAGAAATACTCTGTTTGCAACCAGAGGTATTATCCAACAGTTGAAGATAAAATCAGTTTTTTGTGTGTTTTTTTCATAAATCTTTATTAATATATACAATAAAATCCAAGTGATGTAAATAGCCACTCGGACGGCACTCTTAAATAATAACACTGTTCACTGTTCAAAATTAACACTGTTCATTGTTCAAGGGAGGGAAGAGTCACGTATGTATATATAAGCAGTGAGTTGTATTATTGATAATTTTAAACTATGTTTAACAAACAAAATGAAATATCTTAAAGAGTGCCGTTTACAGAATGTTTTAGTAATTTTATTGAGAACTTTAACTTAGAAATAGGGGTAATTATTTGAAAATAATGCATCACATTTTTGTAATAATTATGCAACCTTAAAATCAGAGTTTTAGGTGAAATTAGTATAAAATCAGCTTAATGTTGAAGGTAAATTTGTTATCGACAAAAACAACAACATATTGATGATTATTTCTAAGGTTTATAGGCCATTTGAGCCCCCAGTAGTAAGGGAAAAGACGGGGGAATAAGGAGTTAAGGTGCAGGTGGAGTTAAGGTGCAGGGTGCAGGTGTTATAATTATATTGTTGCGATAATTGATTGTTTACCTTGTATGGAAGTGTGAAATGCAAATATTGACACATTTGAATAGGCGAGTAAGTACATTAAGGCGATAGTATTTCCTATTTTCAATGATGAAACAAAGAAAATAATTTTAATACACAAAATAAAAAATGTAACAAGTGAAAACATTGTATCATATTTACGGAGCTGATCACAGTAAGTTGCGGTGCAACAACTCCAGTCTTCAAACCAACCAACAAGTGTTTAGCGATTGATAAGTAGTAACTAAGTTTAATTGAATTGAATTGAATTGAATTGAATTGGGTTTTTTAAGGCGCACCAACACATGAAAGGTTATATGGCGCCTAACAAGAATGAACATGCCAGGCTGATCCTCCATATACATCGAGATAAAATATGGAGAACGGACCTAGAACCTTCTCACCCTGAACTGCAGAGTTGCTGCACATTATATAGTAGACACTCCATTTACGCTGGAGCCACGTAATAGATTTTCTGCCACTGCTCTAGTGATATGAGCGAGATGGCACCTGAAACAATGCAGGGGTCATGATGAAGAAGACCTTTAATGAGCATGAACAAAAAAATATAAAATAAACATGAATTTGTTGGTTCTACCCCTCTGCATTATCCTCCAACGGGATCTGCAGTGGCCCTATTCTTTGACCCGTAACCAAACGGGGCCCCCGGAACCACACGGGCAACTAAGTTTATACTACAATACAACACAGTATCATGGATACATTGGGGATCTCCGAAATGAGTGTGAACGAGAACTTGATTTAAAAAGACGCTACTTCCAATAGAAGACTCGCTATCATCATCATCAGCAGCAGCAGCAGCAGCAGCAGCAGCAGCAGCAGCAGCAGCAAGCAGCAGCAGTAAAGACGACGACGAAGCTATTTTGAACCCTGGCACTGTTCTGAATACTTTCTGAATACTAACACTATTCCACCTTACGGCGTTTTAGGCTGTAAACAGATTTGGAAAAATCAAGCTCTCTTTTTAGCTCAGATAATTCTAATCTACGGCATTATTGCCATTTTACTGTCGCAGTTGATTCTGGAGTCAAATGATAAGGAATTATGGATGGTGATTTTAAGCACATCTGTTGGATATATATTACCATCGCCGCGCCTAAAGTATTTAAAGTCAGCGCCGCCATCGTCATGAATATCATCTTAATACACCTCGTCATCACCACGACCGCCATCATTATCATCATCATTAACCGCAACATCAGCAGCATCAGTCGTATAACTGGAAGTAACGTGCAAAATCCTGTTTTAAAACACTAGTTTCATAATAATACTAATTATGGACAGGGCTTAACTTAATGAGCAGTATTTAAAAATAATATACACTGATCCATTCCATCCTGCAAGTTTTACCGGCCCTGGAACATTGAAAAGAGTTACAGATCGAGAGGGAGTGAGGAAAATAAGTGAAAATGAAATACGGTTAACGGGCCGGTTATGCACTCATTTCAAATTTAAGAACAATAAAATGTCTGCATTTATAAGAGATAACAATATAAAGCATATATTTGCCTATCCTCCGGTCAAGGCTGGGTATGTTTAAGCGTATGATATATCGGTTTCTTCATCACAATAATACGTATCGTTACTTGGACAAGCTGCCGTCCCTGGTTCGAGCCTACATCCACCGACCACATCGATCGCTGCTCGGGAACATAAGCCCGATGGAAGTAGCTCTGTTTAACGATATGTACATAAACCGACCGTACGCTAACACTATGAAGGATAAAACTGTGTCCATTTCCAAAGCTAAAGAAAAGCGTGCAATTTAAATTTAAACGCGGTCAGCTAGTGCGTACCAGCTACAGCAGACGAACATTTTAACGTAGTTTCGATCAGAAATTTTCTTAAGAAGTATTCAAAGTAAAAATAAGATTCAGGAAAGACAAGATACCCATTTATCTGATCGAATATCTACAAGGCGAGCGTCAAGGTTCCAGTTTTTACTGCAACATCCATTTAACGTAGAAACCCACTATAGCCGGTGTTATAGGCCGCGAGAGGTATTGCGTCTAATTTTACCTCTCATGAACAGATTCAATAAAACCGAGCCTGCTACTGTTCTCCCTTGTGTGTGTTTGTTGCTTTCAATGACCCTTTTTTCAGTATGTATTCTATAGAATCTAAATTAAGCCTCTAAAAGGTAGAGGAAGTCCAACACCGTCATATAGCTCTGCAAAATATAAATATATATATCACAGTATTAACAAGAAAAACTTGATGCAAAGCATCAATTCGGCGCCAAAATTTTGAAGAATTAAAACATACGTTATTAAATAACAGTACACGTGTTTATCAGTTATTTTAACTATCTTATCATCAGTACTAAACCTTGGTATATTTAGTGGTCATGGACATAATATTAACAAACGTTGCTATGTTGACTTGGATAAATGTATTTTGAATTAACTAGGTCATTCAGACAATTTTCCAAACGGCCCGGCCAGACATCACGGCTGTCCACTATGACCTGCCCAGGCTGTGTAAGAGCAGCCCGGCCAGACATCACGGCCGTCCACTATGACCTGCCCAGGCTGTGTAAGAGCAGCCCGGCCAGACATCACGGCCGTCAACTATGACCTGCCCAGGCTGTGTAAGAGCAGTCCGGCCAGACATCACGGCCGTCCACTTTGACCTGCCCAGGCTGTGTAAGAGCAGCCCGGCCAGACATCACGGCCGTCCACTATGACCTGCCCAGGTTGTGTAAGAGCAGTCCGGCCAGACATCACGGCTGTCCACTATGACCTGCCCAGGCTGTGTAAGAGCAGCCCGGCCAGACATCATGGCTGTCCACTATGACCTGCCCAGGCTGTGTAAGAGCAGTCTGGCCAGACATCACGGCCGTCCACTATGACCTGCCCAGGCTGTGTAAGAGCAGTCCCGCCAGACATCACTGTGTGTAAGAGCAGTCCGGCCAGACATCATGGCTGTCCACTATGACCAGCCCAGGCTGTGTAAGAGCAGTCCCGCCAGACATCACTGTGTAAGAGCAGCCCGGCCAGACATCATGGCTGTCCAATATGACCTGCCCAGGCTGTGTAAGAGCAGTCCCGCCAGACATCACTGTGTAAGAGCAGCCCGGCCAGACATCATGGCTGTCCACTATGACCTGCCCAGGCTGTGTAAGAGCAGCTCGGCCAGACATCACGGCCGTCCACTATGACCTGCCCAGGCTGTGTAAGATCAGTCCCGCCAGACATCACTGTGTAAGAGCAGCCCGGCCAGACATCATGGCTGTCCACTATGACCAGCCCAGGCTGTGTAAGAGCAGTCCCGTCAGACATCACTGTGTAAGAGCAGCCCGGCCAGACATCACGGCTGTCCACTATGACCTGCCCAGGCTGTGTAAGAGCAGTCCCGCCAGACATCACTGTGTAAGAGCAGCCCGGCCAGACATCATGGCTGTCCACTATGACCTGCCCAGGCTGTGTAAGAGCAGTCCCGCCAGACATCACTGTGTAAGAGCAGCCCGGCCAGACATCATGGCTGTCCACTATGACCTGCCCAGGCTGTGTAAGAGCAGCTCGGCCAGACATCACGGCCGTCCACTATGACCTGCCCAGGCTGTGTAAGATCAGTCCCGCCAGACATCACTGTGTAAGAGCAGCCCGGCCAGACATCATGGCTGTCCACTATGACCAGCCCAGGCTGTGTAAGAGCAGTCCCGCCAGACATCACTGTGTAAGATGAGCCCGGCAAGACATCACGGCTGTCCACTATGACCTGCAGAGGCTGTGTAAGAGCAGCCCGGCCAGACATCACGGCCGTCCACTATGACCTGCCCAGGCTGTGTAAGAGCAGTCCGGCCAGACATCATGGCTGTCCACTATGACCTGCCCAGGCTGTGTAAGAGCAGCCCGGCCAGACATCATGGCTGTCCACTATGACCAGCCCAGGCTTTATTTGGATGATACTCTATATAGAAAATGTTTACATTTTAATACAAGAAAAACTTGATGCAAAGAGTCTGCGCTCATAAATCTACTTTCGTTTTCAATACATTTGTCTGCATTTGACAGTCAAAATGAAGCATTACAAAATTAGCAATTTCCCGTAAACGAAATTTAAATGCCAAAACTTTCCGATATATCATCGTATTTTCTCATTTCTTAGCAACATTTAATGTAATTTGCCAATAATAATTAATCAAAACGATTTAAAAACGAGAACAATGTGAAAACATTTGAAACGCAGATATTACGATCGATAAATTTCGTTAAATTTTTCTAAAATTCGTATTACGCATTTAACCATTTGATTTTATAATCAGCCTCGTTTTCAGTCAAAATACAGGGAGACATCGTTTTAATGAAATGATTTTGTATAATTTTTGAATTATTGGTGCATCATTTCTTACAGAAATTCAAGAAATCGCTAAGCAGTTTTATCTCTTGTGTTTTATATCTTATTCTGGTGCGTTTTATAGCATGCTTTAAATGCCATTTAAACATTTTTAATTACAATCCAAACATACTCAACTATCAGTCCTTTTGATTCCCCATGCCTAAGGTCAAAGTACTACCACAGTATGTCCGGCGCCCCTTTAGAACAATGAACTGTCGAGATAGTCGTACATTGAAGTTATATTCTCGTCACAATCATCATAAATAGCTAGCTATCTTACGTCAGAAATAGGCCACCGTATTGCTTCTCAAGAACCGCAAGATATTATGTTGTCGTGAGACATTACCAACGTGATTGGAATGACATGTCACTTAATAAATTCGCTTCGAACATACTTCCAATATGGCAAAAAAAGTATTTAAACGGTCAAACCTGTATTAAGAGACCCCTAAATTAACGAGCAAAATTAGTCTCTTCATCACAGGTGGCCTCTTATACAGGTGAATGTTCATTTCAAACGATATATTTGGGAACTCAAACATATGATCAAGCAGATGATCTCTTAATAGGGGTGTTCTCCTTAGAAATGCTTAACTGTACATAGCCTTATATACCAAATATGTGCGACTGCTACTTCAACCTAAACGGCATATGTGATCGTTATGGAACTAACAAGAGCATAACAAGTGATGGTTAGTTTGTCCTCAATAAATTGTCCTTATTGCATAATCCAAAAGCAGATATAAAAATCGAACAGAAAAAGTAGCATTGAAGGACGACAGCCAAAACACAAACACAAACAAAGAACAACTTTAAAGATGAATAAACAGCAAGATAAGACACAACAAACACAAAAGGGTTGAAAATAAGGCTACCGCCTTGGAACGGTCAATGGTAAAAAAAAACGCTGGGGGTTTAAACCAGGTTCTAGGGTACACCTAATCTCACTCTTACCATGTACCCTATTGTCAACCCAATACACGCGACAGTATAAATAAAGATATCCCCGCCAGGTTATATTCTCTAACAAACAAGCAGCATTAATAGGTAATATAAGTAAATCACATAACTGATCATGTATATATAATATATAAAAACATTGGATAGGATAGGCAGAGCCTCGTATCATATCATGTTATTCAACTCGTTTATTAAAATCAGTAATACACAGTCACTCATGTAAGATCCGCCATGTTCGAAAAACTTAAAATTCATAGCTATCGAATCTCCAGGATTTTGTTAACTGTATACGTGTATTCATCAGAGAACCTTTAGTTTAGTTGTTCTTCAACCCTTCTGATATGATCTGTGTGCCATTGGGGTGCATCATACTACTGACAAAATGAATGAGTTGTATCGACTTCGTTGAGAAATCATTGTCAAAACGCTTACTTGGCAACGTGACATCCGTAAAGTGACCATTTTCGCTTGCCAGAGTTTCACAGCGGTACCCTTTGTAAATATGGGGACAGTTGTAGCTCGGAGACGTGAAAATGTAAAAAACCCAGCAGACACACGTGTTACATTTAAGCACAGAACAATATCATCAAACTGAATACAGAAATATGTAAAACAATGATATACGCACAGACATCTCAAACATTGGCTTTAGTTTATAAGACATGTGGCTATCAGGTAAATCTAAAACCTTTTCGAATAGTCATTTTTGCTAACTAGTTTAATAAATTCAATAATGAATGACAACGAATGTTAGAGTCTATTTATCACATAACTCACATATCGAGTTTTATTGCATTTTGCCTGTCGATTTAACACGCGAAACCGACATGAACCGTGGGAATTGGATCATAGTTATTATCGATTTTTTTTGACAGCGCATACTAGGCTTATTTGCATACTTATATATCTAGTTATATATGGCAAAATATAGAATGGTGTTATTTCACTCCCACATCTGAGTTATGTGATACACATATATAATAGCTGTGAAATATGCGTTTCAGTATGAGGCACTTTCGGAAATTTCACATTTGCGATTGGTGAAGAATGCCTACGCAATTTTCACAAATTTATGAAAAATGCGGTTTGTGACACAAAGCTGTCCAACGTGGATTAGTCCACCCCTTCACTTAGTATATGACTAATACTGTTAAACGTCACCCCAATACCCATACAGTCATACACACGTACGTTAAGATTGATTAAAGTGTTAACTAGTGAGGAAAAAACAGCTTTAGGATGTTTAGATCGAATACTGCATATTGTACACAATATAGGAGATTCTGATTATGCACCTAAACGACCCCTTATTGAGTTTGTGATGTCTTACAGTGTATCTTGCCCTTTTTTCGTCTTAAACGTCGTTCTTTGTTTCTGTGCGTGTTTGTGGTTGACTGTCGTCCTTGAATGCTACCTTTCCTGTTCGATTTTTATATCTACTTTTAGAACCACAGAGCTATGCATCGGAGCAACAGTCTGAACACAGGTCTGTGGATAAAATGTATATTCACGGCCGTCATTCTGACTGCAATATTCCGCTAAGCGAAAGGACAGGAATCGCCAAAGAAAGCGATATACGCTTAGGTTTATTTACTCCTCAAAATAAGTTAAGGACCTCAAAAAAATGTCTCCATATGCTTACCAGTGAAATTGACTACATACTATTTTCAAAACGTTACACAGAATGTGTAAGCAATGTTGCATCAAACTGGAAAGTGTCAGGTATTTTGCATTAGATGAAAGAACAAAATGTTGATATACATTGTTCTGTTAAAGAGTCCGTGATTTTTGAAATATTTCTAAAACTCATTAATTTGCCCCAAAACAACAATACTAAAAGTTTTAATATGTTTTGTCAATTTATCTCTATCAATGGAACTATGGACGCGACATTTTAATTATCTCCTAGTTGCATATTTGACACTGCACGCTTATCTGTAGAGTTATCCTAAAGAAAATGGTGACAGATAGTCATGAAAATAATACAAAATAACATTTTTGGGTGAAAAAGGGCATTTTATTGAAATTTCAAAATCTGATTTTTGAAATTAATTTGCTTTGGTGTAAAATGTTCCTAAAGAATACAGAAGCACGAAACAGTTTTGGAATGTACTGTGTATTTACACTTGTGCGATGATGCAAACTTTAATATTATTGAAATAAAGAAGAGATGG
Organism: Cyrtodaria siliqua; assembly: GCA_037043455.1. Classification (NCBI taxonomy): domain Eukaryota; kingdom Metazoa; phylum Mollusca; class Bivalvia; order Adapedonta; family Hiatellidae; genus Cyrtodaria; species Cyrtodaria siliqua. The sequence continues at coordinate 80,217 of JAWPHD010009755.1, read as the reverse complement.
TCCTTAACTTATTTTGAGGAGTATATAACGAATCCTTCTTAAACTAGCCTTGCATCCTTAGACAGACGATCTCTCGCTTAAATTTGATTTTAAGATTGACGCATTTTAAGATTGACGCGTCAAATCCAAGATGGCCGCCACATGATGAATGCGGCACATGCATGTCGCAACATCAAAAGATGTATTGGCATTTGTGGGTACAGTTGTTCATGTATCCTATTCATGCAGCTGTAAACATGCAAAACTTCGTTTACGTTCAATTTTGATATCGACTGGTCAACATCCAAGAAGGCGCCACCTGACATAAGTCGCCTTTTGGAAGTTTCCAAACTTTTGTGACTCAATATCCTCCGGATATGTGTGGCCACATGTTTTAAAGTAATACTATCATTTTAAAACTTAGTGTCCATTTGTATGAATACAAAAACTACCTTAAGTTTGATTTTGAGATCCTACCGTCAAAGTCCAACATGGGCACCACATAAACTTGACTCTGGGGTTAATTTGTTTTGGTCTATTTAAAATTCAGGAGACATTCTTGATACAATTTGAAATAAACGTCAAGTTCCATTTATAAGCACTTATGACTTCTCTACACTATATACAACCTTACCACATCACCTAATCAAAGACAAGCTTATTGCTCTTATTAAAAAAACACATTCGCTAGGGAAAATACTACAGTTTTGGCCTGTAATAATATGGACTTGCCAAGAAGTTTGTCAATCACTCATCTTCCTATTAGATAATTTCGTCAGGTATGGAACGACCGTTTATAAACAAAATGTTGGTATCCTTATGGGCACGAACTGTGCACCACTTGTCGAAGATTTGCTTTTATATTGCTATGAAAGAGATTTCTATGGTGACGTGATTTGCAAACTTCGTAATATCCTTGGTCATGAACACTTTCATACTATCTTTCTTAATCTTGTTAAACGGTTTATCAAAAGAGGTTATGACCCTATCATTTTGCAACGCACTGCATGTTCGATGGTGGACCCATTTACAGTTCGCCACTATGCTTTTCTCTTTAATTGTGCGATGACCAGACTCTATGATGACATCTGACGTTTGCTGTTTGTCTGTAGTCTTGTCTTGTCGTGCCCTCAATGGTTTATTGCCGGCTCTGGGTGTTGGACTGTGTATCAACGTCATTTTACTGTTAATAAAACAACTGTATTTTAGTAAGAATACCGGAACGCAGTCAAATTGTCTTCTACTACTTGAATTACGTATCAGTTTCAGAGATACTGTCTATAAACCATACCTGGTTCCAAATCGGTGTCGTCACTGAATATTGATTGATGTTAAACTTTATTATAAAAGGAACAAACAGCAATCTTTGATTTTTTAAAAGCTCGCGACGCCCCGTTTTCCTTCATAACTTGCATTTGCTCAGTAATTAATATTAATTATAAGAATAATATAAAGAAATGTGTTTGAATATTACTAACTGTTTGTGTGTACAGCTATATATGACTTTTTGGTGCTGAAATGTTTCTTTCGATATAAAACATTATGACATGAACTATTATGTGATTCCTAATTTTGCTTCATTCGTATTTTTGTAAAATTGTAAAGAATGACATTTTGAAGAAAAAATCTTCAATTATAAAAAGTAACGGCAAAACAAATTTAAAAACAAATGCTTGTGATTTGTCGTTTAAGGTAATAGTAGTTTGATATGTCCATGTATGAACGTAAAACAAATGGAATATGCATTTTTTTTGCTATTTGTTAGTTTCCACGATTTCAGCGAAAAATAACCTGGACTCTAGTTCGAAACATCAACTGCAGGCATTGTTATGATGTCCTCCTCTATAAAACATAAGTTTCGTTAGTTTCTTATAAGAAAAGAAATGAAAACATATATAACTTAAGATGTAGGGGCAAAACACACACATTTGCAAATAATGATGAAAAATATAAACTTTGACCAAAATATATCTTTATATGGTATGTGATACAGCAACAATAACTATTCATTATTTGTCTTATACAATATGAATAAAATGTTTATTTTGGTACGTATTTTTGTTTCAAATAATTATTTTTTTTGATGAAAATTAAATGTTAAAAGCTATTGTTGTGTTCCAATTATTCGTTTTTTTATATTAAAATGCACATTCAATAAAAATATTATTAGATTTGTATGGCGCAATGTTATTATTCGGAAGAACTCGTGCATATATCCCAATACAAATCTAATAATCCACACATACTGACTATTCAACGTTACAACAACCCAAAATATGACGTTGAAATTAGAAAAAGTACCTAGAAATAATCGATCCCAGTTTAACAGTTAATGTAGCATATTCGACTGTATTTATTCAATTTGTTCAGAGAACGTTTTCTAGGCAATACTGTGAATAAAAAGGTTCAGTATTTGTTTTACAAGATAGATAGTATTTCTTTTAATTTGAATATTACAGCGTATATTATACAGCAATACTCTTCAATTATCGAATTTGTAAACTATAACATGTTAGAGTGCATTGTTAGACTGATTCAACTGATGCTCGGTAACACTTCTCTTGAATAAAACACAACTGATGCCCGGTGACACTTCTCTTGAATAAAACACAACTGATGCTCGGTGACACTTCTCTTGAATAAAACACAACTGATGCTCGGTGACACTTCTCTTGAATAAAACACAACTTTGAATAAAACACAACTGATGCGCGGTGACACTTCTCTTGAATAAAACACAACTGATGCTCGGTAACACTTCTCTTGAATAAAACACAACTGATGCTCGGTAACACTTCTCTTGAATAAAACACAACTGATGCCCGGTAACACTTCTCTTGAATAAAACACAACTGATGCCCGGTAACACTTCTCTTGAATAAAACATAACTGATGCTCGGTAACACTTCTCTTGAATAAAACACAACTGATGCTCGGTAACACTTACGCTACAGTCACTATCATGGGTTTCAAACCAGTGCCATCTGCCGTATTTAGAGACAGTCAAGTTAGCAGGCGAATCTGTAACATGCGGGATTCGAGCCCATGACCGAAGTTGTAGTATAATGTCTAGTATACCACTACAGCACGAGTTCTACTACCGTGACTTCCGACTCACGAGCTTGCACTAAGAATTCAACTCTTGCAACACATGTATTGTATCCGAAGATGTACCAATTCTTAGGTGTTTGTAACTTGTGGTATCATTTTCACTGGATGTGAAAAATACGGAAGTGACTCATAATGAACCGCGATTTTCACAAATCACACCTGTGAAAAATGCGTACACGAACTCGTTTCAGTGGCAGAGTGTCATTATTTTGTAATATTTTACTGGCTTCGGTAGCTCATTGCGCAATAAAGCATTGGCTTTAAAGCTACAGACCTCTGCCTCATGTGGGTTTGTTTCCTGGCGAGAGCATTTCTGATGGTAAATGTCATCCTTCATCTCATCTCCATCTGAGGTTTCTGTATCAATATGATGGTTTAACGGGCTGTAAAAAAAACGTTTCATTTCGATCTGTTTATAACACACGCACTCGTGTTGTCGGCTGATACATGTTACCAAATACTATTTAGTCAATAACGTTATTAATTTGAAACGAATTTGCCGATTTGATACGCATGCCCGAATAATTATTTAGATTTTCTTGATATTCACATGCGTTGTAAACTAAAACGACTTATAGAATATGTTTCAGATGTCATGCACAGTCACGAGTTTGAAAGGCATGTTTGATTATATCTCATATTTCTCAGACAGTCTGGTTGAGTTGTTTTAGATTTACCTGAGAGCCACCTATTTTGAAAACTTAAGCTAATGTTGGACGTTTTTTTCAGATGTATTGCACGTACACCGAGTCGATGGAAAATACTGTCAATGTTTTACATATTTCTGTATTAAGTTTGATTATGAGGCGCCATACGTGGTTATATGTTGTAAGATAAATATATACGTTGTGTTTAAAATATATATATTGAATACAAAAATATATATGATACAGACAAATATATGTTACTCCGAAATATATATATTGTGTCCAAAAATATATATCATAAAGATATGTACATGTTACTCCTAGAAATATATATATTGAAAAATACATATTCTGTTTGTAGATATATATTGCAGAGGCAAATATATACGTTATTATGAGGCGCCATACATGACTATATGTTGTAAGATAAATATATACGTTGTGTGTAAAATATATATATTGAATACAAACATATATGATACAGACAAATATATACGTTACTCCGAAATGTATATACGTTACTCAGAAATGTATATATTGAAAACAAAAATATATATGATACAAATATACATATGTTACTCCTAGAACTATATATTGAAAAATATACACGTTACTCCGAAAACATGTTTTCCCTAATTTATATATTGTAGACGCAAACATACATATTTATCACATAACGTCCCTTGTTAGCAGTGTCGAACACCCATTTAATATTCTATTGTATTACATACGTGTAATACAACCTGGAACGATTTTGATTGGTTGAGTTAAACCTGTAACACTACGCAAGTTTATTAACTGAAACTATTTTATTTATTACAAATTCACCCAGATCTGAGTCATAAACTTACTATTTGTGACAGCTTATACAAATAATGCACGTTGTACAAAACATTGTTGTTGGTTTGTTAAAAAGTTGGCGTAAACTGCTATTTTGTAAAGAGGTAAAACACGAACTCTTTTATACGCAACGTCATTTGTGAGACGCGACGTTACGACGTCACATATTTTATGACGTTTTGGCGCTAAAGTGTGTCTGACGTCGTGGCGGTTCTACGTCCATCTGAATTATTTTTTACTAATTTGATTGCAATGTTATGTGATAAAAAGGATCTTAAACTCGTTCCCATTCCATATAAGATTTATGAAACTCGTTATGAATTATTTTTAATTTTAACTCGCCAAAAGGCTCGTTAAAATTAAAATAATTCATAACTCGTTTCATAAATCTTATATGAAATGGGAACGAGTTTAAGATCCTCTATATATGTTATAAAAATATATGGTCTTTTTTAATATATTGAAGATGAAAATATTTGAGATGAAATAAATAGTTTCTCTAAAATAAATACATTGCAGACACAAATATATCAATGAAATATCGATAAATAGATGGTGCGAACTTCTGGGTGACCGAAACCATATGTCTATTACGGAAACGTATACTGATTTGCGTCTACATATATATTTAAAAACAGAATATATATTTTTCAGAATATATATTTCTAGGAGATTTGATATATATTTTTGGACAGAATATATATATTTCGGAGTAACGTATATATTTGTCTGTATCATATACTGGACAAAATATTTTGTCTTATGATAGAAATCTCTTTTATTCCTTGATTCTTTTATTTCAGGAGTCAACCAACTTGGAAGTGTGTTGCTTTTCATTCGTTTAGTTTTTATAGGTGCATGTTTTATCTAGTACATTAAGAATAGAATCATTCCACCAGCTTATGGCAGAGTTTACATCTGTCGTACTTTCTATATTGATATGATCAAACGTATTATTTAAACTATTATTGAAATGCATTGTATCAAATTTCTTAAAATCTCTGTAAGTTAATTCTGTATGTGTATTATCTGATTTAATGAAGGGTGCATGTCTTGTTGCGCAGACTGGGTAGTGGTCACTTGCACTATATATTGGAACATTTGTTTCACATATATTATGTGGTTTATTTGAGTAAATATGGTCTATAAGGGTAGAAGAGTTTGTATTAACCCTTGTTGGAGATTGTATTAACTGAGTAAAATTGTATGTATCAAGACAATCTAACCATCTTTTAGGTGATTTTTTTAGGAAGTTATAATTTGTATCACCCATAATGATGATTTCGTTTTCATCATGACCTAAAGCTTTTTGGATTTCCTGCTCAAAATCATCAACCCATTGTATAAGTGAGCTAGGAAGTCTGTATACAGAGCAAATAATAATTGGTTTAGACTTCGGCAGTATTATTTCCAACCATATGCTTTCTATCTTCCCAAGTTCGATATCTTGTCTACGTTTATAATGTACATTTTTTTTATATACACTAATATCCTACCACCCTTTCTTTATGCCCTTGACTTCTATCCCTTCTTTCAAATTTAAAACCATCTAAGTTTAATTTACTGTCTTCTTCACCATGTTTCACATATACCAAACACATTTACATTTTCCTTTTGAGTTATTAATAACTTAAGGTCTTCGAATTTAGGTTTATCAACAAGAAGTTGACCTATATTAATATTTGCAATTTTGAGTCCCTTTTTTGTTAACCCCAAACTCACACATTCATCATTATGCTTCGATTTTGTTTCAAAGTTACTTCAAACATTTGCTTTGCTAGTGAAAATATAAACAGTATTACTAGCTGCATTATTGAGATATGAAGTAGTAGTGGTCTCAAGAAGAATATCAGATGACTTACAATTTGTATTACTAGCAGAATTACTAGCCGCATCACTAGGATATGACGTAGTAGTGTCCTAATTATTATTTTTACATTCCGGATAAAAAGTATTTTCTTGCATTCGGGATAAGGGACAAAAATCAAAGTGTATACTCGCAAATAGGATTAACGAAAATATTCCTATATATATTATGTTATTATATGTTTATTATTATTTCATAATCCTTCAAGAGTGGTATAGACGTGTGGTTCTTCTCACGAACGAGCGTATGAGAGTGAGTGAAAAAACAAAACACGTCTACCATCGAGTGAAGGATTACCCAATAATCGATTCGGGCAGTTAACTAATCTATTTATTACATTTTAAGACAGTTTACTGACGCCATCACTCAATGTTAGTTATTACGTCGCAACGTTAGATATTATTGGGTTCTGAGTTAGTTATTAATTTAATATTTAACGATTATGAATATTCTTGCATCCATCCACCGTGTAATACGCGGATCCCCTTGAGGTTGCCGGGGTATAATACAACCACTGCAAACACACCATCACATGCAGAGGTAGGACCCCCACCCCCACACCTCCCCCATTCATATATTTTTTTCATTTTTTACCATGCTCATTCAAGGTCATGACACCGCGTACGCAAACGTGGAAACTTGACTCCATCGTAAATGGCAGCAACCCTGCAGTTCTGCAGGTAAGAAGGTTCTAGGCCCATTCTACATATTTTATCTTGATGTAAGTGGAGGATGAGCCTGGCATTTTCATTCCTGTTAGGCGTCATATAACCTTTCATGTTGTGGTGCGCCTTAAAACCCAATTCAATTCAAAGTAAAGCGCGGAAAGCCTTATCCCGAATGCAAGAAAATACTTTCTATCCGGAATGTAAGACGCGGATATCCTAATCGGTATGTAAAATAAACACACACATTTAAGTATTTGTATGCTCTTTTGTCAAACGCATTTAGCAAACTAAATTTCAGTATGTAAGTGATTTTAACTATACGTACGCATGATTCAAAATAAAATTGTTTTAGCTTTACCTACTGACGTATGCATCATATTTTCTTGATTAAATAGCTATTTTACTTTAGAATTTCTTATACTAATATACTCCTGATATGTTGACTATTTGAATGAAGCAAACAAAAATCAAAGTATATACTCGCAAATATGATTAACAAAAATATTCCTACTTTGTTCCATTCTTACTTTGCGCACTGACGATAACGAACATATTCTTACTTTGTCCCAATTCCTACTTTGCGCATGGACTATTACTATTCCGGAATTGAACCGCACATTTTGAGAATTCCGATCATGTCACGCATTTTAAGAATTCTTACTTTGCGCAGAGCAATTCCGGAATTGTCCATATTCTTATTTTGCGCATAACATATATATTGTATTCAGTATATATATTTTACACGTAACGTATATATTTATCTTATAACATATAGTCACGTATGGCGCCTCATACACTCTGATAACGGACGATGGATGAAACAGGTAGACTATCCTGCAATGAATTAAACACTGTATGAAATTATGAAATTTAAAGAGAAATTATTTAAAATATAGAGATCGAAAATGAGCTAAAACTTTTTGCATTCAACTGTAAATAAATTCGGACATGCAGCGTCTCCGTGGTCGAATGGTTAACGACGTTGCCTCTCACCGCTGCGGGTTCGAATCCAACCGGGAGCTCGACTTGTAAGTGAGGAATTGTCGATTCTTACGGATGGCGGGAGGTGTACAGTACTGGTTCTACCCAGAAAAAGTGGGTCGTCTGCCTCCACCACAACAACTCGCATGTGTTGAAAATGACGTAAAACACCAAACAAACAAAATTCGGACATGCACTATTCATACATTATTGACATAGTACATTCCAATTAATAACTGCTGACAGTAATAAAATGTATTGGCACAGGCACACATATGCTAAAAGGTCACGAAATAAATACTTTAAATTGAATTAATGAATATTATTAGCTCACAACATTAAACACTACTTATGTAGCACATAGCATATACAGGTCACAATGGTCTGTTACAGGGCATCACACAACTGATGACAGCTCGATCAAGTTCAAAAACCAGCCAGTTCGGACCAGTAACACCGAAGTTATATTGCCATTGATTTATTAAAACATATGTTAACACGCTAGCACCTTCATGTTTCATCCGATCTTTATCAAACTTTATCAGACTTTTATGATAATGCCTTCATTTTGCTGAATCCCTGGCCGGATGTCAACGAAACTTGGCAATGATGATCAGTATCAAGCCTAGTTGTGCATATCATCACCATCACACACTTTATCCGGACTAGTTCTGCTGAACCCTTGGCCGGATTTCAGAGAAACGTTGCAGGGATGATCAGTACCAAGGCGGTCAAAACCTATTTTATACAATTGTTGTGCCTTGAGTCCCTAAGTAACCATACCAAGTGCCGCTTGTTTAAATTGTTAGCATGTGTCAAGGGATAAAGCTTCTGTTGTGGGTGTTGTTGTTTTGTTGTGTATTTTGGAATGTTTTAAAAGAAGTACTCATGGGAATTTATGACGACAACCCTTGATATAAGAAGCGTTTTAGCCAGTAGAGCATAAACAGGCCCTCTTGAGCCTCTTGTTGTATCAGATAATTTCGTATTTTCTTTTTTCAGCTCTACTGGCTAAAAGCTAAATAGGATGGCTAGTCATCCGTCTGTCTGTCCGTTAACGTTTGCCTCGTTAACACGATAGGGCCTGAATTTTGCATTCGATCATTTTCCACGCTTGGCCAGATTGTTGATACATGTATTAATGAAAACTCAGAAAGTCTAAAAACAGCCAGATCGGACCAGTAACATAGGAGTTATAGCCCTTAGTTTTCTTAAATATGCTATATTTTGCCTTCTTAATATAATAGGGCCTTCATTTTTCGACTGATCTTTTCCGAACTTGGCTAGATTGCTTATATCAATGAAACATCAAAATAGAAAACGAACTAGATCGGACCAGCTACACCGGAGGTTTTGCCCTTGATTTTCTTAAATATGGTATATTCTGCATTGGTAACATAATAGAGCCTTCATTTTTAATCTGATAGTTTCGATCTTGGCCAGATTGTTTATATCATTGAAAGCTAGGACAAGTTCAAAAACAGCCAGATCGGACACGTAACATCGGAGTTATGGCCCTTGATTTGCTTTACAATGCCATATTCTGCCTTGTGAAAACATTTATTTATTATTTGATCTCTATTCAACTTGCAAAGATTGTTCATATCAATGAAAGCTCGGACAACTTCAATAACTAGCCACATCGGATTAGTTTCAACGGAGTTATGACCATGGATTTGCTGAAAAATGCCATATTCGGCCTTGTGAACAAAACTACGTATTCAGATTGTTAATATCAATGAAAGCTCGGACAACTTCAAAAACTAGCCACATCGGATTAGTTTCAACGGAGTTATGACCATGGATTTGCTGAAAAATGCCATATTCGGCCTTGTGAACAAAACTACGTATTCAGATTGTTAATATCAATGAAAGCTCGGGCAAGTTCGAAAATCAGCCAGATTGGATCAGTAACAGCAGATATATGACCCTTGTTTTGCTGAAAAAAACATTCTGTCTAGTGTTAACGATTTTTGATTTTTTTAGTAACAGTGACATTGACCACACTGACCCTAAATGCAATCCCAATCATCCTTTCGATATAATCTACCTCACACTAACTTGTGTGAGTGAGTGAGGTATTGCGACAAAACTTGTTGGGTAAGTTTTGTCGCAATACCCCACTCACTCACACAAGTTAGTGTGAGGTAGATTATATGGAAAAGAAAGGTTGGGATTACATTTGGTGTCGCTGGGGTCTAGGTCAATATCGCTGTTACTAAAAGCAGAAAAAAAAGGTTTCTGATCAGTAACTTTTGTTGGGAGTAAGGTATTGCAACGAAACTTGCCGCGTAGGTAGCTGATATGCAATAACTTTTGTTGGGAGTAAGGTACTGCGAAACGAAAATTGAAGGGTATGTAGCTTATACGGAAAGGAGGGTTAGGATTGCATTTTAGGTCACTAGGGTCAAGGTCACTGTTACTAAAAAGAAAAATGTTTTCCTTTCTCTAACTTTTGTTGGAAGTGACCCCCCAGTCGGTGGTGAGGTGATAAAAATCAACCGACTGCTCGTTACTTAGAAGAGGGGTAGGATCCCACGAAAAGTAACCCACCTGTTGACCGTGGGTGGCGACCCATGTCGTTGGAGAAGGGAATCCTTCAAGGAGTGTCAAAAAACTCAATAATGGAAAACTTCTTGTTGAGTGTGCCAGAAAATCACACTCAACAAGAAGTTTTATTCCTCACATTTCTCTCAATTCTTCAAAGGGTGTAGTACGCTCCAGGGAACTGGAGCACTGCACTCTTGAAGAAATGACACATAATCGCAAATCTCAAGCGTGACTGAGGTAACGCACATCAGTACGAGGCGGAGTGGCAAACAACTTCTACATCTACTGCATATACTTCGTCGATTTCGAAATCGACGGACTCTGGTGCAACCAAGAGTCCACCAAACCCGACGAACTCTTCCAAAGGTTCGTCAAATCCGACGAACTATCCCAAGAGTTCATCACCAAGCAGAACTGCTGCAACGGACGTGACAGCAAGGAAAAAGAAAACTCCCGGGTTAGGGAAGAGTCAAAAGGATCTGATGATCCGATTGTACTGCACAACAGATTTGGAGACTTGGAGATGGAGGTTGATGATCCAGCACGTCTGGAACTCCCAAAGTCTCCAAAGTCTCCAAGGTCTGCCATTGGTTGCGACCATTTTAATCTTGTGGACGAAGAAGTAAAATCACGACTTCTGACAGAAAAATGGCAAACCTGTCTTGAGTATCTGTTCCCTCTGGGGTCAGTTGAATAACTTTATAGACATGTCCTTTAATATTATTGATAATTGTATGAATATACAGAACCACTACTGTATTGATACAAACAACACATTTTTAAATGTATATCCATTCCGAAATTAATCCATAATCGAATAAAAGTAAAAGACTAATGCAGAAAAGAAATAAAAACGTGATGACGTCATTCTTGTAGAGTAAAACAATATATATGAACACTGCAATCGGACTCTGTTGAGACACTGAATTGCAATCTTCCGCCCCGGGTTCGAAACCCTGCGGGAGCATTAAACTTGTTTTATGTTATCCTCTTTTTCTTTACAGAATTTATTTCATGCTCATAAATCTTCATTCATTTTCGTTCCTTTACTGATTACCACTGGCTGAGGTACCAAGGACGCCGTTTATTGTGGTGTATCATGTGTCCTTTTCGGAAAAGTAGATGCCAAGGAAAGGACATTCATTCAGCATGTATCAGATTGGAAGAACATGTCTACTTTGATAAAGCGTCACGAGAAAGAAAAGACAATTATGCAGCAAATGAATATAATTTATACACTTGCTGTAGGTTTTTGTTTTCTTTCTTTTCGGATTGATTTCAAGGAATGAAGAATTATTTTCTCATTGAGACACTAAGCGTTACACAATGAATTCAAACATATTGTTCCTTAAATTTCGTTTTGTTAAGGGATAGAAAATCGGCAACAGCTCGATAATTACAATTTATGATGAGAAATAATTATAACTGATTGTTTATCATAATCAATGAAATAATCATAAATATATATATATATATATATATGTACAGAATATATAGTATATACACATATAATGCATGTGTATATATGTATGTGTGTTTGTACATGTGTGTATCTGTGTGTATATATGTAGATATGCATATTCATAAACGGGCCATTGATTATGGGAACTCGCGGAAAATATTTTTGACAGTCAGGCCCTTAATTAATATTGACAGGCCCTTAATTAATTATATAGTAAAATATGGCAAAAAGGGACAAGCCCCAACCATATTTTGACAGGCCCCGGGCTTGGGGCTATCCTATTTCATGAGCACTGCTGGTTAAAAAAAGTTGCAGGCACATGGTCTAGGGCGGTCCCTGGGCATGCCCTCACCACCGTGAAATTTGTTTTGAAAGGAAGCCAAATCCTGCATTCTGATGGTATTTTAAGCAGCAAACAATGTTTTTAACCCGCGATTTCAAGCATTTTTAATCTGTAATTTCACAACAAATACCTTAAAACAGAACAAAAATACATATATTAATATGAATACTTATTTTCTCAAAATCTTTCGCAATTTTGCACACTCATGGCAAATGAAATAGTTACTACGAATGCGTAGATCTATAACATATCTCAGAAAAAAAACATGTTCTAAATTCGTTGGAGCCAAACACATTTATAACACACTCTATGTCAGTTTGCATGTCCTTGTTAATGTGAAGCAGTTTGAAGGAATTAGTTTGTTTTCCGTTTCTTGTATCCTTTGTGGGGCTGCATTGTATATGTATCCTCTTTCACCACGCTAGCTCATTGCCAAACTGTTCATATGTTCCATTTATATCTGTAACATACGCAGCGTAAATCGTTGTTGCCATTTCATGTTGGCTTCTATAGCAGGCAGTAAATATTCGGCCGAATAACGCTCTTTGTTTTTTAGAATTCGAGTTTCTATCTCTTGCAGCATCTGGTCTGAAAATACGTTGTACACTGTAACCCGCCAATAATCTGAGGTGTTTCAAGGTCGGGATTGTCTCGGTGTTGCTGTCTGCCTGCCCTCCGTGGTTTGTTGGGCTCAGTTTGGAAATCCCATGCAATGCTATATGCTTTCTTGTATAATGTATTCCAAACTAAAGGGTCAGCTCGTTCGATAGTGGTGATCGTTTGTATTACCACCTTGTTCTCCGCCACTGCCACTGCCTATCGACGTTTAGAGTAAAATGACCACGACAAAAGTGCTATTTAGGATATGTTAGGCTATGTTATTGAAAACCAATTTAATAAAATGCACTATAGCATCGTCTTGCGATTATGTATAGTCTGACAACAATTTATCTATTTTAAAGGGACATATGGCAGCCTTTATCGAAAGCATTACAAGTAGCCTCTCGATTTATTAATGCAGTATAATCTTGACTAGAATATGCTTATTGTTAAACTTAACGGAGTCAACAGAGACTTTGTATTTGAGAATAATATTACCGTCAAATTTGCATTAAAGCCTCCGATGTACCCAGCCGTTAATAGAAACAACAGAAAAAATACGTACGCTTCGTTAAAAGGGCACGCTGATTTTTAACTCTTGTGTTTACATAAACAGTACATGTGCTATAAATAAACCATTTGGATCTGCACACTTCCTGTGTTGTGCTTAGCGTCGGCAAAGCATGTAAGGGATACAGCGTAATTAGTAGACAAATATTTATTCAGCATAGTGTTTACAGTTTAATTGTATTCAGTTTATTTGTTAGCCTAATTGCGTAAGTTGTAACGCTTCCGAGTGCTTCGTCTGTTTTCAACTGTTTTAGTTATGTGTTAGTAAGCTTATTCTGCCTTTAATGATTGAATACAAATACTTTATGTAGAAAAACTAACGGGACGCGGCGAGTTTTAAAAAAAATCAAAATTGCTTTGTGTCCCTTTAAAATCAAAAGTTGCATATTGAACCAAACCTCCGCTTATGTACATGTTGCCATTTTAAGTATGTTTTGCAGATATTTCTAAAAAAAAAGATCATGACCGATCTTTCAATACAGTTCACTTCTGCAAAAAAAAAAGAAACGCTACTTTTTATGTAACACAAAAAGGCACTTTAAAGGTGTATCGAAACAGTTTAAATGTCTTGTTTAATTATTGAAGTAAGGTTTTGATAATAAAGTCGACGGGTAAGTTAAATAGTATGATGTGTGTATAATATGAAATACATAATAACACGTTACTATCACTATTCTGGTATTGTATGTTAAAGGCACTAACCCGCCAAATAACGCCAACAATACACTACATACTCGTAAATCCAAACCCTATCAATGAGTTCAGGTCATACAATAACGTATATTTATACCCCCGCTACTGGGGGCTATATATGAATCACGTTGTCCCCAACGTCCCGTCCCGTCGCGTCGCGTAATACATGTTTAATACTTGCATATCTCAATCAAATTCGAATGGATTTTTCCCAAACTTTATGTACACATATCAACACCCATCATGGATTGCCTAATTTATTACAGAATTATGGCCCTTTGTTTGACTTAGAATTTTCCATTGTAATATTATATAATGGCATATTAATCCATCATGTCCATTCTTTCTCAAACATTTTCGATATGATTGTTCCCAAACTTTATATACACATAACAACTGATGACCTTATGTCGCTGTACATCACCCATCATTGATTGCCTAATTTATTTTAGAATTATGGCCCTTTATTTGACTTAGAATTTGCCACTCTAATATTGTATAATACCTGTTAATACATGTTTTCTAAAACATTTTCGAATTGATTGTTCCCTGACCTCATTTACACATAACAACTGATGACCTTATGTCCCTGTACATCACCCATCATTGATTGCCTAATTTATTACAGAATTATGGCCCTTTGTTTGACTTAGATTTTTCCAATCTAATATTGTATAATGACATGTTAACACATTTTTTTCTCAAACATTTTAAAATTGATTGTTCCCAAACTTAATATACACATAACAACTGGTGACCTTATGTTCCTGTAAATTACTCATCACTGATTGCCTAATTTAGTTTAGAATTATGGCCCCTTGGTTTGACTTAGAATTGTCCAATTTAATATTGTATAATGGCCTGTTAATACATTTTTTCTCAAACATTTTCGAATTGATTGTTCCCAGACTTCATGTACACTGTATATATGTTGCATTATGTTTCATTTGTATATTCTTCATTAACTTGGAGGAATTAAAGATGATATATATATATTACACCTAACATACAGTTCACACGTGATGTTATGATGTTCACACGTGATGTTATGATGTTTGTTTGTTTGTTTTTATGGTGTTTTACGTCATTTTTAACAAATGCAAGGTTATATATGACGGTCGATTTTTTTGTGGTTGAGGCAGACCACCCATTTTTCCTGGGTAGAACCAGTACTGTACACCTCCCGCCATCCGTAAGAATCGACACCTCCTCACGTACAAGTCGAATTTTTACAGAATTATGGACCTTTGTTTTAATTAGAATGTCTTTCACATTAAGAAATTAACAGATATTTTAGACGTTTCTTATTAAAAGCGGGGTTATTCATGTATAAGGATCTCCTTATAAGAAGATTTACTGTGAATCATCGTGTAATATATCACGGTATGGAGTTCAATTGTAAACAAAAATTTCACAAGCCCGACAAACCGTGATATATTACAAGATAATTCAACGTAAACGATGTTCTATTTCTATTCTAATACCCCTAAAATGTGAAAATAACGCATACATCTGAAATCTTTCGCATTGCTTTGCTTACTCTCCTAACGGTGTAAACGTTACAGTGATATTCTCCTAACGTTGCAAACGTTACAGTGATATACTGAAAGGAAAAAGAAACGCAGGTTGCGTATTTCCGCTATATATTGCATATACTGCACACTTAATTCCATATATATTCCAAGGAAATCCCAAGATGTTTTGTAAAAAAAAAGAAGTGCAGTTAGTTAGAGAAAGGACAAAACTGGGATGTTGTAGACGTTTTAATCACAGTACACGTTGTAACAAGAAATTCATAAATGCTGAAGTTCCTCTTTGAAAATTTGAGCCAGTTCAGTACTGTATTTAATGTTAAGTGATTGCAACATTTAAAGCCTAAGTTTGCTCACCTGCTTGAGCCAAATGCGCATTCTGACGATAATGAAACTTTAAAGGGGTAACCATTGGTGTGTTCAGTGCTGTTTAAACCTTCTTTCTAAAAGGACAGGCCTAATGTCGCCCTGTACCATTCGATTAGCAGTAACATATTAAACGTACAATATATAGCGGAAATACGCACCCTGCGTTTCTTTTTTCTTTCAGTATATATCGCTGAATATAACGACATATTTTAAACTAAGCTATATAGTGCGGGTGTTTTAGAATATGTATTATAAAGATATCTGCATCACTGTGCAGCTTAAGTCATGCAGCTTAACGTAAAATATAAGTATAACATGTTTACAAATATAAACTGACAAGAATATTTTAAATTGTTTTATGTCCTATAAAATGGGTAATTGACAAATAATTAAATGTAATTAAACAATACACGCGCAAATGTACGCATGCGCAAAACAAATTCAATGTCCTCAGGACATTTCAACAATTTGTCACATGGACACAATTGAGTAATATCGCATTTTCAATCTTAACTATAACTGATACCATCTTCGCCGTAATTAATTAAAATTTTCAATTTATTTTATTTACCAATATTTTTAACTTACCATTCAAATCAAAGCGTGAATTCGAAATAGTCTCTTCAAAGAATACGGACATGAACTCGAAACACAAAAACAGGTGAGTAAAAATAATGCTTGTATCATGGTGTTATATTTGTTTTATATATATAATGTGAATCCTTCGGTGATTGGGTGAATGTAATATATAGGCATGGTCAACAATTTGCAGTGTAACACAGTTATATGGTTACTTGTATTTTCATTTGCAGTTATATGTAAACACGTTTCCGAGATTAGCGAGCGTGAATGAAAGCTCGTATTGGCGAGTACCTTCATATTCGCCTTTTTTTTCATTTTTTTTCCATACTGACCCACTTTGTGTGCATACTGCTCGTGTTTGCATCGTAGTGTATTATAGTTTCTAGTAAAACATGGCAAATATAGTTAGTTAATTAATAATATTAATCTATTAAACTCGTTGGATAAAAATTATATAATGCTCAGTTTCATTTTTAAGTGTAAAAGAGCATATGTGTTAACATTGTAATAAAACATTTCAAGTAATCAAACAATATTTATATGTTATCCTGTAGCATTTGTCCTAATGCAAAATCTATTTTAACATACGAGTAATAATGATAATTGTATCGACCTATATATATGCATAAATATACTCACCTTTGAATTAATTCATGCTACAATTGTTAGTTCTTTCTTGCAGTCTCAGATTTTGCAGGAAAACAAAGTGGATACTTTCTATTTTTGCTGAGTATATATATATCCACTGAATGCAAACCCAAATAAACATGTCCCCATTGATAAATAAACTATGTACAATCATGTAGCACGTATTTATCTGTAAGACACCAAAGTATATCTTGCCGAATTCGTGCCTCTGTCAAAAACGTCTATGTCACTGGCCAATGAGGTGAAAGAAAATGCACTCCCGTGACAAAGTATGCCTACTGATACAAACGCAACAAGGTGTATCTCAATTAATGATCATTGATGTGTGCCCGTAAATTATTATTATTATTTATTATTATTATTATTATTATATAGAAACATTCCCCACTCCCCCACCGTCCCCACCATTATTAATTATTTTATTATTATATTATTATTACTATTATTATTTTTATTTTATTATTATTATTATATAGAAGTATTCCCTCTCCCCCACCAGCCCCACCAACCCGTTGTTTAAAATTGTATGAACTGCCATCTCATTTTACTCATATCACATGTATTTTCTGTAATTTATACTCATATTGTTGCCATACTTTGTATGTTGTAACCTGAGCCAAATAAAGGTTGTTGTTGTTGTTGTTGTTGTTGGCAAGTAACTTGTCTACTACTTCATCTTCTTCCTTCATAACTTTCATACAGCTTACTCCTTTCCTCTTCTATCGTAATTATATATCACAACAATGAACAAAACTGTATCAGCATACATGTATTTATATGTAGTTTGTTTGCAATACATTTTTAAAAAAAAAAGAGTAATTATTTAGCCATGTACATTTCTGTAACACATTGTATTGGGAAAGGCCGTAACTAATGTTGATAGAACTTGTGGCCCGACCCATTTGCTTACTTATATGGCAATACACGTTTATTTCAATCTCAAGGCCCATATGGGCATCAGAGTTAACAAGCCAACTAGAAATGAACAGACAACAGAGCATGGTAAAAAACATAAATAAAAATAAAAACACATATAAAACTACAAATTGGTTTGAAAAGCACAATAAACTACATAATAACTATTCTAATTAGTAATAATGGGAGGAATGTATTAAGGAAGATAGTTCATTTAAATTGCAGCATAATTGATTTAACAAAACTTGATACTTTTTATCATAATAAATGGGATCTATATTTTGTCTCTTTGAGTTTTGAAAAAAGTACAGTTGAAGAGATAATGAAATCTCATTTTTATCACACAGTATACAAAGCCTATTATGCCTATCAATATTAATAAATAAAACATGTTTAAATCCAATATGATGCTCAGTACAGCCGCACATTCAATAGGCACAATGCTCTGCACAGGCGCGCATCCAGTTTGTTTAAATTCAATATTAAACGGGCTTAGATTTAAGATCCTCTGGATGGTTTAATAGATTGCCTCATGACTGTTTGGCTTGCCCCCAAAGGAGGATAGTTTTTTTGTTGTCATTTTTAGCACAGGTAGGGCCATATATGACGGTCGATCTTTTTGTGGTGGAGATAACCACCCACTTAATCCTTGGTAAAATCAGTACTATATACATCCCGCCATCCGTCAGAATCGACACTTCCTCACTTACAAGTTGAGCTCCCGGTGGGATTTGAACCCGCAGTGGTGAGACGCAACGTCGTTAACCCCTCGAGCACGGAGGCGATTGACTGTGAATAACTATTCACCTGATAAATTTACGATAAAACATTTTAACTTCGTGCATGTTTAACAAATCGTAGAAAATACTGCCTTACAGTATAGCTTCATCGTTTTCTAAACCAATATTGAGGTAAAAAAGCTAGAAAATCCAAATATACATTTCTGAAACATAGACTATTGTTCGACGTCTTGTGTGTAGTGTTTCAACGTGTCTTTGACATACTTTAAAAACAATGTTATATTCTTACTAACACGTTAGGGAATGGCTGCAAATTAATGTATAATACATTCAGTTAGTTGTGTGCGTGCCGCACAATGGTATTATAGAACGCCCTCCTCGCATGCGGGAGATCGTGGTTCAATCATCGGTCGGGTCATACCAAAGACTTTATAAACATGGTACTAGTATCTTCCTTGCTTGACGTCCAGAATATAAAGGGTACTGCTAGGACTAGTCGGCCTGGTATCAGTATAATGTGATGGGGTATCGTGTCATGTGTCCATGTATGTATAAGATTTAATGACTGTTTTAATATTCCAATCAAATCACGACGGTGTCTACTTGTAAAAGTGAGTGTCTCCGTGGCCGAGGAGTTAACGAAGTTGCGTTGTAAACCTTCTCGCCTCTCGCCGCTCACCGCTGCGGGTTCGAATCCCACTGGTAACTCAACTTGTAAGTGAGGAAGTGTCGATTCTTACGGATGGCGGGAGGTGTACAGTACCGGTTCAATCCAGGAAAAAGTGATCGGTCTGCCTCCACTACAAAAAAAGTCGACCGTCATATATAACCTTACATGTGTTGAAAATGACGTAAAACACCGTACAAACAAACAAACGTGTAGAAGTGAGCATGGTGTTCAGCTGTATAGTGCCGCCACACTGGAATACCCCGCCCAGTCGTATTATACCGATACCGAGCCGACCAGTCCTAGAAACTACTCTTTACAAGGGAGTTACCTATTACCATTTTTAAAGTATTGGTTATGGATTGGCCGGGGATAAACCCACAACCTCCCGCATGCGAAGCGGATGCTCGACTCTAACGCCATTGAATTAAACATCATACAACACTTTTATTTGGCAAAACATGTTTTATTTCATTGTCGAAATTAAATACTGAAAACAAATCTGGATGCAAGGCTCTTTAACGAGGTAAAACATAACATCTGGTGCAAAGTTAGCAATGTTTGCATGTATTTTCTCGTTTCTATTTACAGCACCACGAGTCGATATATGACACGACTAAGGACAGGTAAATACAGAACCGCCATTATCATCGTCGTCTTGCTGTCCGCCTGGTTGACAATGCGTTTCATGAGAATCGTGTACGACTATCACCACGAAATCCTTAAAGACAAGCCCGAAAATAATCTAGAAACGAAAACACTTTACGTAAACCCTAAATTTGATTCCTTTCTTCGTGCAGAGAAGCTACAGAGTACATATGTTGACGATAGTAGAAATTATCGATCACGTGATCACACACAAAGTAGTACAGATAAACGTTCTCAAACTCATTCAACTGGTGCAAACTTAAACAAAATCGGCACTTTTACGAGTACACATGTCTATGATTTAGATAACGAAAACAAAACACTTGATGCTTCAAACGGTATAGAAACCACGACGGTGAACAATGCTGATGACGGCGTGGAGACAGATGTTGATTATGATGAGGAAGATGATTATTTAGACGAACATAATTATGATATTGTTAGTAATACTACTGATACCGGCGCTTATGTTGATGAGGTTTCTGATAATAATGCTGCTGATGACGGAGATTATGTTGACGAGGTTAGTGATAAAAATACTGCTGATGACGGAGATTTTGTTGACGAGGTTAGTGATAATAATGCTGCTGATGACGGAGATTATGGCAACGGCGAGCATGTGGACAAGGTTACCGATCACGCTGCTGCTGATGATGGTTATAGTAACGACGTTTATGTTGACGAGGTTAGTGATAATAATGCTGATGATGACGGAGATTATGGCAACGGCGAGCATGTGGACAAGGTTACCGATCACACTGCTGCTGCTGATGATGATGATGGTTATGGTAACGACGATTATGTTGACGAGGTTAGTGATAATAATGCTGATGATGACGGAGATTATGGCAACGGCGAGCATGTGGACAAGGTTACCGATCACGCTGCTGCTGCTGATGATGATGATGGTTATGGTAACGACGATTATGTTGACGAGGTTAGTGATAATAATGCTGATGATGACGGAGATTATGGCAACGGCGAGCATGTGGACAAGGTTACCGATCACGCTGCTGCTGATGATGATGATGGTTATGGTAACGACGATTATGTTGACGAGGTTAGTGATAATAATGCTGCTGATGACGGAGACAATGAACATGATGGCGGCGATTATGATGCTACTGATAACGACGATAACGATGGCGGAGAAGATGATGCTATTGATAACGACGGCAATTATAAAATTGATACATTCCCTTTAAGAAAAGATACTGAAAATGAGATAGAAAGTCCGTCGCCAGGTCGAGGTGACATCAATAATGCCAACGATAAACAGCATCGGATGTCAATATACGACTTAGTGCAATACCGAAATAAATTAAATGGCGGTAATAGTAATGTAGATACACTTGATGTTAACGTTGATACTGGATCTAAAACTAGTATTGAACGAGGGCAAGAAAGAAATACAGTTGACAATTTTAACGAGAAAATCATAGAACAGTTTGAAATCGGTCCACAATAAAACAAGAATGATATACTGCGGTATTGGCGATTGTTTATAGCTGAAACAATATAAGAAATAGTTTGAAACTAGGTCATTTAGCTATCGGACGATCACATATTGAAACTCACGAATAATCAGAAATAGTTTACACGCAGTGCGTGCTACCCTAGTGCCTATTAATAAAAACATGTTTGTTTGATGCTTTTCAATGAAATTGTCAGGGTAATAAAAGCGAATATAGTTAAAGAATTGGGCCATATAGAAGAGAATTATAATACAAACATAAGTCGGTAACCCTGTCTTCCCCACCTTTTCTGTTGGTTTTTGTCTCTTTCATTGTATTATCAAGTCCTTGTTTGCAGTACAGTGCGGACCTACAATGCAATTGCGTTCGGACGCTGTGGTTTCTGTAGGACCCTGTATCTCATTTAGAGTACTCTAAATTCTAAATATACTAAACTTTACTCATGCCAAATTCCAATTAATGACATGTCCTACATTTGTGTATGCGCATAAGCTTTAGATAGGTTAGATAGATTCCATAGGTAGCACATTAATGTAAGAATTAACTTAAATACTCAAATTATAGGCGATTTGCCAAAAATGGGAAATGCTTCATATGCTTACTCTAAGATATCTCAAAAACCAAGTCCGCGACCTGTTTTTAAAGGTGAATTATGTTTCGAAAATGCAGTTCTAACCATAACGTTTTAAAAATATATTCATATGGAAGAATCTGTAGGACATTTTCTTAAAAACAATAATACCGAGTATTGGAATATCATCATCTGAACCGGATACACACTTTAAAGTTTTTTTTTTTTTTGTTTTCATACCACTGATATTGTCGCCAACTATCAACATTTAGTGCTGACCTACGGTGCCCATGCCTTTGGGTGCTGTGGTTTCTGTAGGACAATTTTTCTCATTTTTTATAGTATTATTTACACAGTGGTGTCATGCAAGAGTAGGCCACTTTCCCGGATTTCTATGTATGCTTCCCCTCTCTCTGGGGCGGCTCTAAATAACCTATACTGTGTTGATGAGCCGTTAAACAACATTCAATTCAATTCCAAGGGCAGGGTGATCATGTCATGAGTCGGCGGCATGGTATTCGTAGAAGCGTCCAATATTACAGTGCTTATAGTTCTAGAACTTTGATTTGAGCAATATGAATATTTCTAAGCTACAGGTGTATATATATATATATAACTTGAATTTTAAATAAAAATGTAGATCTTGGCAGAGCAAAGAATTTCAAGAAATTCAACTTGAATTTTAAAAAAAAAAGCTATATTTTTCCTCCTTAAGATAATACGGCCTCCATTTTTCATCCGATCTTTACCAAACATTACCAGATTATTAATATCAATGAAATCTCGGACAAGTTCGAAAACAAGCCAGTTCGGACCAGTAACAGTGGCGTTATGGCACCTGAATTAGTTATAAATGCTATATTTTGTCTCGTTAAGACGACAGGGCCTTCATTTTTCATCCTATCTTTACCAAACTTTAACAGATTGTTAATATCAATGAAACCTCGGACAAGAGCGAAGGAGCCATATCGGACCAGTAACAGCGGAATTATGGCCCTTGATTTAGTTAATCAAAGTACTGAAAGTATTGAAAATGCAAGGTTTGATAGGAGAGACTGTATCACTATTTGCACGAGTACATAGTTTCAGCCAACTTGGCGATCTTGGGCGACTACAAAAATCCTAGAGGG
Organism: Cyrtodaria siliqua; assembly: GCA_037043455.1. Taxonomy (NCBI): domain Eukaryota; kingdom Metazoa; phylum Mollusca; class Bivalvia; order Adapedonta; family Hiatellidae; genus Cyrtodaria; species Cyrtodaria siliqua. The sequence goes on along the minus strand of JAWPHD010009755.1, from coordinate 56,629 downwards.
ACGATCCATTCCAAATATATTGTGATCAATTATTATTTCATGATATTGCTGATGGACAGACAGATTTGTTTTTATGGCCAAACTATTACTCAAGATGACCTCCGTGTCTAAAATTATGTCATTTACAGAGTATCGTTTATTGAGTAGTCTTCCGGGAACAAAATGCACTAGAGGGCCTGTATTACACTACTGGCTTGAACAGTCTAAGGCCTATTGGAAAACAGTTTTTTTTAAATCAAGGGCTATAACTCTGATGTGTCTAGTCTGATGCAACTGGTTTTGAACTTGTCTAAGATTTCATTAATATAAATATATTGACTAAAGTAAGGATCGAATGAAAGATATGTTTACGAGACAAATATAGGACATTGTCATTAAATCAAGGGACTATTGTGTTTATTATACGATATATGTAGTTTTCAGTATGGTACACGCTTTCGTTAATATAAAGACTTTGACCAAGTTTGGTTAAGACCGGATGCACAATGAGGCGGCTTAATTAAGAGTTCACAGGGCAAAATATAGGATTTTCCATTACTCAAGGGCAATAACTCTGAATATTTTTAACCGATATGGGTTGTTTCAAACTTGTCTGATCCTTTAATATAAAGACTCCGGCCAAGCTCGGTAAGGATCGGATACAAAATGAAATGGCTAGTGTTCACAATGCAAAATATAGGATTTTCCATTAAATCAAAGGCACTAACGGTTGCGTTTATTATCCGATATGGGTGGTTTTCAAACTTGTCCAAGCTTACATTAATATAAAGATTCTGACCAAGTTTGGTAAACATAGGATGTAAAATGAAGGGACTACTAGTGTTTAGAAACCAAAATATAGGATTTTCCATTAAATCAAGGACACGGATGTTTTTCGAACTTATCTGACCGTTCATTAATATAAAGACTCTGACTAAGTTTGGTAAATATCGGATGCACAATGAAGGTGCTAGTATGTTCACAAGGCAAACTTTGTTTTTATTAAATCTAGGGCAATAACTGGTGTATCGAACTTGTCCGAGCTCTCATGGATATGAAGACACTGACCAAGTTTGGTAAAGATCGAATATATAATGAAGGTGCTAGAGTTTTAACAACAAAAGGTCAAAGGACGGACAATCTGTTATAACGGCTTTAAATCTGTTACAATGGTAGGAAATCACAAGTGTTATGGGACCTACTATGCATATTAAATTAGAAGCCAGTTACTTGTGTGCAAGTTTTTTTCCCAAAATATTGCCTCGAATAGTCAAGGAAAGAGAAAATAAGGGAAATAATAAACATATTAAAGACTTTGATGAAATTGTCAATGGACATATAAGACCTGAGAGAATCGTAGAGCAACAATGAAGTAACAAAGCAATTTCTATGTACATTTTGTGGACAGACATTCTAAAATCCTAGAAAACGCCTTCTGCTGCAGAGACAAATAACTTAACAAGAGGCACTACCCGTTGTTTCAACTTCCCTATGTCTGTCCCACACATTGAAAAGAAACTTTACTGTAGTATTTACTAAAAAATAAAAATCAGGGGTCAGCGGAGTAACCTAGAAAACGCCTTCTGCTGCAGAGACAAATAACTTAACTTAACAAGAGGCACTTCCCGTTGATTCAACTTCCCTATGTCTGTCCCACACATTAAAAAGAAACTTTATTGTTGTATTTACTAAAAAATAAAAATACAAATTTATAGATGGGAAAAAGAACTGAAATTAACTATAAGTACATACACGTGTAAAAGTGGTCATAATTTTGATAAAAAAACAACAACAAACAGAACAGAACTTAGCCGGATTAAGTAGGTTAACATGTCTCAGCCATGTGCAGTTTCATGATTTAGTCGATTTCGAAATACATGTTAACAAACACACATTAAATCTTTTTGTAAATACAGTGCCCGAATTCACCAAACATTACTGAGAAAATCAATAGGCTTATGATATATTTTTAAAAACGGACATAAAAACATTTTTTAAAATAAGCATGCAAATAAAAATAAACATCTTAACAAAATGCAACTCGTGAGCGGTAGCTAGCATATTTCACTACCGCTCATGAACAGTCTCAATCAAACCGAGACTGCAATATTTCGTATGTGTCGTTTTCGGCCGTTTCAAAAGGTCCATTATCACACTCTTTTTTAAACATTTGTCATTATGGATAAAAACTCAGATAATCTGGAGCTTGACACTTGTTATGAATGAATACTGATAATCTGGAGCTTGACACATGTTATGAATGAAAACTCAGATTATCTGGAGCTTGACACATGTTATGAATAAAAACTCAATCTGGTGCTTGACACTAGTTATGAATGAATAGATTTTGATCAGAACCTGATTAACACTGGGTTTTTGGATGACGAATATGTGGCAATTTTGGATGACGAAGATAAAACTATCAGCGTTGACTGAGACAGACTCTGATTGATTTCATAGTAAAACAACTTAACAAATGCGATCAGTGAAAACTGTTTTTAATAACATTCTGACGTCAAGTCATCATGACGTAGAGACACGTGTTAAATTTCCTGCACAACTAGAACCCGAACTCTACAATCTAAGAAAGTTTTATTCAAATCCGAGCTTAAATACAGAAGATATAACGATAACAAGATTTATATATATACTATATTCCAACTATATTCTTTATTTCATCGTTCCACAGGGCAACATACTCTCTGTCACGCTTTTTAATATAAAGATTAACAGTATAGTAAAATGCATCAATCCAGGTGTGGATTGTTCTCTATATGTTGACGACTTTGTTATATGTTATCGAGCAAAAAACATGAATACTATTGAGAGACAACTGCAACAATGTCTCAATAAACTTCAGACCTGGTCTGATGAAAATGGTTTTAAATATTCTAAATCTAAAACCAATTGTATGCACTTTGTCAACTACGCAAACATCACGAAGGCCCTCATCTATCACTGGGCGGTTCACCTTTATCAGTAGAGGATGAGACAAAATTCCTAGGTCTTATTTTTTACCGTAAATTAAATTAACGTTTATACCACACCTTAAATACTTAAAGGCCAAATTCCTTAAACATGTTAAAGCTCTTAACTTACTTAAAGTTGTTGCAAACACTAATTGGGGAGCAGATCGAAAAGTCCTCTTGCGACTTTACAGATCTCTTATCAGATCCAAGCTGGACTACGGCTCAATAGTATATGGATCGACCCGCAAGTCATGTTTGCAGATGCTCGATCCTATATATAATCAAGGATTACGAGTCGCGTTAGGAGCCTCACCAGCCGAAAGTCTATATGTTGAAGCCAATGAACCATCACTGTCTCGTAGACGGGACAAATTAGCCCTTCAGTATTCCATTAAGTTACAATCTGACCCTTCAAATCCAACTTTCGATACTGTTTTTAATCTTAATTATGAACTTCTTTTTGATCGAAAACCCAAGGCCATTCAGTCATTTGGTCTTCGTATTAAACCAAAATTAAGAGTCACTGAAATCGACCTAAATTTGATTGCCAAGTACAAAGTACCACAAATTTCACCGTGGACTTTGGAAACATCAACAATTATTTTTGATCTTTGTAATAATAACAAATCCTTTACAGATCCTACTATCTTTCAAAGCAAATTTAATGAAATTAAATCGAAATGCAGTAACTTTCAACATATATACACAGATGGTTCTAAAGATGGAGAAAAGGTAGCTGCAGCAGCTTTGTTCACACACATAGCATAAAGAGTCGCCTGCCTGACAAGGCCTCTATCTTCTCAGCTGAACTTAAGGCTTAAAATTTATTCAGGAATCTGATGATGGCCATTTCGTAATCTTTCTGATTCCCTTTCATCTCTTCAAGCACTGGGTAATATGAAACATGATAATCCAGTTGTGCTTCAACTTTTAGAAAAGTACAATTCTCTTATAGTTGATAAAGTTATTATTTTCTGCTGGCTTCCTAGCCACGTAGGAATACGTGGTAATGATAGAGCTGATAGTGCTGCTAAGGCAGCATTAGGTTTACATATATCTGATACCAAATTACCTTATACTAATTTTAAAAGTTGTATCAACACATATATTTGTAACTCTTGGCAAGCCGCTTGGGACTTGTCGGTGAGCAATAAACTCCACTGCATTAAGCCGTTACTCGGAGAATGGCGTCCTTCTAGTAGACCCATTCGTCCAGAGAAAGTTGTCCTAGCCAGGGTCAGGATAGGGCATACACGCTGTACTCATTCATATTTACTACAAGGTGAGCAATTGCCAGAATGTATACCCTATTTTACACCGTTAACGGTCAAACATATCTTGTTGGAATGTGTAGACTTTGATCCTATGCGACAAAGATACTTCACAGTTAATACTTTGAAAGAGTTATTTGATACGATAGATTTTAGTCTTGTTTTAGATTTCCTTAAAGAAATCAGACTTTATAAATCAATATAATATTTTCTTATATCTATTAACTTGTTTTCAAGCCCGTTGGCGGGCATTTGTTGATTTACATATATACATAGTTTATATTGCTACCATATCATCCCTTTTTTGTAGATAGTTTTATCTTTATACGTTTACATTATGTTTATTTACTACTTCATTCTTTCATGATTCATCGGTTTTTGCGCGCAATATGACCTATTTATGTGTCGACGTGCCGTAAAAAATCCTATTCATTCATTCATTCTTTATTTCATCTTATCATTAATAATAATTCACTGACATCGTGAATCACTAAAACGCTTTTGAAATAGTTGTTGCTATATACAATTATACATAATAAGTACATTGAAACAACCCTTCCTCCGGAAATCTCGTTTAATTTGGGTTGACTGAATCGGCTCTTTGCGCCAATATAACACTATAGTCGATGTCAAGCGAAGGTGCACATAACGTCACATCGTGTTTCTACCTTTGCAAAACTCGCTTGAAAAAAAAATACATAATGAGATTTTCGTAGAGTTTCTCGGCCTGTTTATTTGCATTATAGTTGTTTTCAGCATCCAATACATTCGTCTAGCATAGATCAGCATGCATGTACGACTTGAAACCTCGATTTATGAGAAAAAATGTAGGTTATCCGCCAGATGGCGATGAGGAGGCGCCAAAAGCAATGACTATGAACGCGTTAATAAATCAACCTTGCATTCAAAAATGCTATATTACACCAGATCAGACAAGTAACAGCGGAGTTATGGCCCATGATTTATTTAAAAATGCTGTATGTTGCCTTGTTAAGACAATAGGGCCTTCATTTTTCATTCGATCGTTACCAAACTTCACATATTGTTAATATCAATAAAAGCTCGGACACGAACGAAAACCAACCAGATCAGATCAGTAACAGCGAAGTTATGGCCCTTGATTTAGCTAAAAATTCTATATTGTGCATCGTTAAGATGATATGGTCTTCATTTTTCATCCGATCTTTACCAATCTTTACCAGATTGTTACTATCAATGAAAGCTCAGACTAGTATGTAAACCAGCCAGATCGGACTAGTAACAAAGGAGTTGTGGCCCTTGATTTAGCTAAAAATGATATATTTTGCCTCGCAGGGTTATGTCCCTTTAAAGGTTTTAATACACAAATTTTGTCTAGACTAGTTTTCCTGAACCCCTCCCCAGATGTCAACGAAACTTTACAGGGATGATCAGCACCAAGCCTAGTTGTGTATACCATCGTTGCGTTCCGGTTTACAGAGATGGAGTTATGGCCCTTTAAAGATATGTTTGACCGTAATGGCGCAAAACAGAGTATACGTAATATTTATAGCATAATTTGTCGAGTATATGCTATTTATATATTTATGACAAAAATATGCTATAAATGTTTTGTACCTTAGCCATTCAATGCCGGTAGTTGAATTTTGATTTACAGATTGTATGTAAACATTACAACTACGCGCGTGTAAAATTGAGCAGGCCATGGTACAAGTGACGAATCTGTCATTTATAGAACGGCTGAAATATACCGGCATTTATAGCACGGTTTAGGTTCAGACCTTCAGGTTTATGAAAATTATATCATAAGCAAGAACAAAGGAAAACCATTAGAGCTATGGTACAAATTCTGGTAATTGCTCACCTTGTAATAAGTATGAATGAGTATAACGTGTATGCCCTATCCTTCACTGGGATAGAACAACTTCTTCTCGACGAATGGGTCTAATTGAAACGTGGCTCCATCCTAAATGGTATGTCTACTATAGAATGTGCAAAAACTCTGCAGTTCTGCAGGTAAGAAGGTTCTAGGCCCATTCACCATATTTTATCTTGATGTAAATGGAGGATGAGCCTGGCACGTTCATTCCTGTTAGGCGCCATATAACCTTTCATGTGTTGGTGCGCCTTAAAACCCAATTCATTTCAATTCAATGACGTGTTTTCAAAATAATCCCAGTCCTATTGTATGGTGACATTGACGGACTTTCTCTGTCAAAATATTATAACTGGTAGCAATATTTGTGGATGCGTTCAATTATTGAACGACTATTTTGCATAGAAACATTGCAAAACAAAACTATTTGACCATTAGGCATGCCTATATTCAAACAAAAATAGATTAAATAAATCCGATCAAATGAACTGTTCGTCCGAATGTTTCACCATACAACATGTTTCAGGTTACAATACTAGCGCATGCTTTTCATGAGTATCGTGTGTGTATTGGAGGCATATGGCATTTAAAGATCAAAATTTAGATTATGTGACAAAATTGCATATTTTATCTTTAAATGATATCTCGCCATCGATTGAAATCAGCTTGTCCGTCCGTCTGTCCGTAGACGCAATTCTTGTCCGGGCTATTTTTCAATAACTCCTGAGAATTTCGCGAAACTTGCTAGGAAGTATCAATATCGAGTGGACATACGCTAACTATCATGACGTTTTCTGTTCGATAATTTTCCACTGAGTTATGGCCCTTTGTATTTCTAATATCTGTCCGTAGACGCAATTCTGTCCGTTGACGCAATTCTTGTCCGGGCTATTTCTCAATAAGTCCTTCCTAGAATTTCGCGAAACTTGCTAGGAAGTATCAATATCGAGTGGACATGCGCAAACTATCATGACGTTCCGGATCGATAATTTTCCACTGAGTTATGGCCCTTTGTATATCTAATATCTGTCCGTAGACGCAATTCTTGTCCGGGCTATTTCGCAATAACTCCTTCTTAGAATTTCGCAAAACTTGCTAGGAAGTATCAATATCGAGTGGACATGCGCATACCATCATGACGTTCCGGATCGATACTTTTCCACTGAGTTATGGCCCTTTGTATTTCTAATATCTGTCCGTAGACGCAATTCGTGTCCGGGCTATTTCGCAATAACTCCTTCTTAGAATTTCGCGAAACTTGCTAGGAAGTATTAATATCGGATGGACATGCGCATACTTTCATGACGTTCCGGTTCGATAATTTTCCACTGAGTTATGGCCCTTTGTATTTATAATATATATATTAATATATATACAGACCCCGGGTTCAATCCTCCTTGGTGCCACTGAGTTTCTTCGGTGTGTTCTTGTGCAAGACACTTTCCCTCAGCCTCGTCCATCGGACGGGGACGTAAACCGGGCGGTCCCGTGTATCGGTCTATCATCCGAGCACGTTAAAGAACCATAGAAATCTATTCGATAATAAGAGTAGGGCACGGTTCCCGGATTCCTATGTATCCTTCCCCTCTCTCTGGAGCGGCTCTAAATAACCTATACTGTGTTGATGAGCCGTTAAACAACATTCAATTCATATATATCATACGAAATTCTTGCCCGGGCTATTTCTCTAAAATTCCTTGTTAGAATTTAGCGAAACTTACTAGGAAGTATCAATATCAAGTGGAGATGTGCATGCTTTCATGACGTACCGGTTCAATACTTTTCCACAGAGTTATGGCCCTATGCATTTTAATGCATTTCATACTTGGTAGTGAAATAGAAAATTTTTGTCCGCGCTATTTCCCTAAAACTCGTTATTATAATGTATTGAAACTTGCTAGTAAGTATCAATATCAAGTGGAGATGTGCATACTATCATGACGTTCCGGTTCAATAGTTTCCCACTGAGTTATGGCCCTTTGTATCTTTAATGCGTTTCATACTTGATAGTCAAATAGAAAACTCTTGTTCGGGCTATTTCTCTAAAACCCCATGTTATAGTACCTTCTTGACCGTTTGTAAAATTAAACGATGACTTTTCATCTGGCACTTGTTGGAGGACATTTTTGCAAAACCTTAACTGTGATTTTAGTGCATCGATTTTTCACCTGTTTTCTGATACGACATGACATTGAGCATATTATCAACCTCTGTTTCGCTTTGCCATAAGCCATGGGTGAGAATGTCACGTGTGTACTGTTCTTGTTGTCCAAGTTTCTCCTGCCTTGCTGCTTCTTTCTTTCGAATTTGTGCTTGCATTGTAACTCTTCGCCGTTCTTCTATTTCGTTCAGATTTCACTGACTTAATTATTTCCCTTTTCTCCTCTTCAGATTTTGTGTCCAGCCAGATCAGGGTTTTATTGTTCAATGACATTATACAAGCTTCTGCAGCTAGTGTACTCATGTTAGGCTTCGTTCTCAACAGGTGGTCCAATTGTCCGAACACACTTTCAGCATAGCAAGCTGTTTTGGGTGTAGCTTTAACCTTATCATTCATTTCCGCAAACAAGTTATTCACCTTCCCACCAGGTAAATTGTCCTGGACATTTTTTTTCCTGACCTTATACGGTCTAGAAACATCTCGACTATATTGGTTAGATGCTATAAGGGAATTGTACACTGTGTCTTTTTTAATGTGTGTGCTCTCCCAAAACACAAGAAACTCACCATTTATGAATGATTGGACATTCTTGGATGCATCATCAAGGAATGTAACAAGTTGCAAGTATTTCTCATTCATATCAATTATTGAAATTAACACAGTCCAGAGTGGGTATGTTGCCAGTTTACTAATCAAACCTAGCGCTTTGATCCCAGCTACAAACTCGGATCTTTTCAAGTCAAACAAGATTGACTATAACAATCGGTTAACTGTGCCACATTGTTCCAAAAGGTTTCTCATCGTTGAGTGGAGGAAGAATTTGTTTATCCCCATCCGACCCAACTCCAAACGTCTTTGATGCTGTGTCTTACGAGGCGGCATGCCCCAGGATCAGTATCTTTGTAACTATTGTTCAGACATGGCGTTTCACCACCGAAGATTCCTGTTTCAATTTCCTTAGAACTAGACTTAAATGCTTCAGAGCGTGAAGTCCGCAGAACAATTTACAAACATTTTCAAGTTGTGATATGTCAGTGGTAGTAATTCTTTTCTAAAGTCACGTAAACGTTTATTGAATTCACTTCAGTGGCTGCTGTGTCTGATAAAAAATGTCGCAACAATATGACTTACTATATTTCTAGATGTTTGATTACCATCTTCATAATTTGTCTCGTCTAAATCTTGCAGAATCTGTTTCAGGGTGTAAGAGGCAGATTTTGTTTCAATGTCTCTCAGGCCTAATAACCATAATGTGCCAATAGAGTTAGCTGCTTCATATCCCATCGTGACTTTTGTGACAAATGTTGATGTTTCATCAGTCAATAGAACAGTATTTTCGTCTTTAGCCAATTTAAATGCCTAATCCTGGACGGATGAATTGCTGATAAAGATCTTAACTCACGGTTAGCTGTAAGAATTATTCGTGTACGTGTTTTGACAAAATATAAATAAAAAGGAGGACAATACAATTTCCACAATAAATAAATAACGGTTCACTATTTATGTAGAATTAGTAATAAATATTACAAAGGGGATTATTTGGAAGCAACAAACACAAACAAGAGAGAAAAGTAGCCGACTCGTTTTTTTTGAGTATGTTCATGAGGGGTATATACGGTGCAACACTTCTCACGGCCCCTAGCACCGGCTAAATGGTATTTTTATTTAAAAGCACTAATATTGGGCTTGATGATCCCAAAGGATCAAAATTAATAACACTACTGATTTGTAGTCTGGGTGACATCTTACAGCCGCCACACAGCGATACACAAACACTAGTGTGAATGTCAATAAATACTAACAGCAGTTTCATTTAGTCATCGGTTAGTAGACTTGCGTACCTGTTGGGATTAAACGTAGATATAAAAATCGAACAGAAAAAGTAGCATATAAGGACGACAGTCAACCACAAACACACAAAGAAAAAAAGAACAAATATATATAAAGATGAATACAAGGCAAGATAAAAACATCACAAACACACAAGGGTTGACAATAGGGCTACCGGGGTTTATACTATTTCGAGATAAAATGTGTCATTTTGTTTAGTTTAAACTTATTTATTTTAAATCGATTGTAACGAAAGCTCTATGAACTTATTTTAATCACGCTCGATGTCTTCCTGGGTAGAACCAGTATTAAGCGAATGCAGATAAAGTGTCTTGCTCAGGGACACAACACATATGGTAATGACGGGGATCGAACAAACGACTTTTCGGTCATGGGTCCAACGCTCTGCCATTAGGCCACAGCGCTCCACTCACTTATCATCTTGTTTCTTGTCTTAGAAGAAAAAAGTATAGGTCCAAACATCACATTCTTAATCATTTTATTCTTATCACTCAATCATTTTGATCAATATTAATAATCATCAAAAACCAAAGCGTGTCTGTTGCTGCTAAAACATGTTTTATTCAAATTGCGAAATCACTATATTTTTATTATAAAGGGAGGTAATATGAAAATATTCGTTCTTGAAAGCTGTATGGCTCAAAAATGAGTGAAAAGTCCATCGTATTTTCTCTGTTTTCGTGGTATTGAGGTCATTCTCTGTTTATTTCAATATAACAAAACTGTGTTAACTCAAAGTTTTAACCACAAGACCCGGAAATGCTGTTTAAACCAAATCAAGGGGAATACATTTGCCCAAAAGTTTGATTCAAAGAAATTTGTTTTCATTACAGTGCTGGCCTTTAACAAAGGTATTGGCATATAAGATTAAATAAAATATAATTTCATTGTGTCTAAATCTATGGGTAAAGTTGGGGACGTTCCTATTTTTGCTCAGTATGTATGATGATACATATCTTTGATAGTATAATTACCAGCGATACAACATGGCTGTTTCCTAAAGATAAGATCAAACATTATGAACATACAAAGAAAAATATGGCATGTGTTTAAATACTTTGTTTTCCATTATTTTTCCACACAACTTATGAGAGTTGTCCAGTGTATAGCAGGGTAGGCTTGCAATCGGACCGGCTTGAAGCATCGCGGGTGCCACTGAGTTTCGTCGGTACGTTCTTGTGCAAGACACTTTCCCTCAGCCTCGTCCGTCGGCTAAGAACGTAAATCGGGCGGTCAATATACGTGAATTCTATCTTAGAATGTTTAAGTAAAGCATCCCAAGATAATCCAGGTGCTGTGTAGTAATGAAAGGGATCGAGTTTATATGCATTCATGCATGTTTTTCTAAAAGTTTGGAATACATCAGCCAACAAAGTTACATCCGTTTTTAGATATAAATCATGATAGTCTCCAAGAGTTTTACAGTTAAACTCTTTCCATATTTTTTGAGCATGCTCATAATCTTCGGGACTTATACTTTCATCTGAGAGACTACTGTAAAAAAATTCTATAGGTGGTAATTGCGTTTCCTCAAATCTTTCCACACTGTCCATATATTCGTATGAATAAACCCCTTTTCGTAAAAGTAGATCAGTTTTATCTGCAAAAGTTTTTTTGGTGAGTTTGAAATCAGATTTGTCTGTTGCATCAACCAGCCTTTCTAAGGAAGATGCCATAAACTGAAAGCTATCCAAGAATCTAAGTTGTCCAACACTAAATGAAATATACTTTTCAGCGTTGTTTGGGATGCATGTAATACTACCTGTCATTTTATGTATTTTTTGCATGATGAGATGGCTATCATATCCTTTGAGGTTATGAAATACAACAGGGATGATTGTTTTACCTGGTTTTATTTTCAGTTTCAGGTTACAGTCTTTATGTGCTGCGCCTCTGTATTCCCCTGTAAAATGACAGTGGTCTCTTACTTTAGGGTTTTCATCTTTCCATATTTTATTCTCACATATCCAAAAGTGTGTTGCTTTTTCATGATCTTTTTCATTTTGCCGAGTCAAAATTAAGGGTTTTGGGTGATCAAATATTTTATTAATGCTCTTCTTCTCACATTCTAAGTGATTTAAAAACTTTTCAACAACATCTTCACCTCTGTAAATAACAGGTTCTTCAGCTTTGCCATCATATCTGACAACCTGGTATCCAAACCCGCAAGCTTCGTGTACATTTTGAATTTCAGATTTTTTTCCAAATTTAGTCGATTGCGGCTGGATTGTACTCTCAATATCAGCATATATTGCATAAGGCACATGCATCTGATTTTGATGATTTTTAAATTGTATGTGACCTTCTTGCGGCATTTCTATTCTGCAAGAATTTTTGTTGAAACCTTCACAGTCTTCTCTGTGTTTGGTAAGTAGCCCTTTTCCAGAAAAGCCGTGAAGGCAACGATCGCAGAAGAAAGTTTGACCTTTATGTTTGTTTTGATCACAGAGTAGTCTATTCAGATTTTTATTCCAACAATAGTGATATTTTGTTGTTTTTGTTGGTTCACCTTTTTCATTTTCAACCTCAACGTCTTCAGATATTAAAAGCAGATTAATTCGCTCAATATCTTTTGGTTGTTCTGATATTTTATACGGGAAAACATTTACTTTTTTACTGTTCTCTGATGTGCTGTATCCGTAAACATTAATAGCAAGATTGTTTTGTTTTTCTACTTTGGAAATTTGAGAAATTGGTTTAGGAAAGTCAATGCCCTTTTTCTTTAAGAACTCTATACTAGGATATTTTGACAACCTGTCGGTGTGATCTGCGGCTGGATTTAAAGCAGAATTTATTGCATGGAACAAACATTGATCATCATTATTTTTTACATTGATAATCGCTTTCTTATCAGCTACTGCTTTAGGCAAAGGATTATATGAAGAACATTTTAACGGCTCGTACTTTGCAATATTTAAGTAAAGATTAACACAGTGGTCAATTTCCAATCCTGATGCTGTGTTTGTAAATCTTTCCAAGCTCTGTGGTATGTTTGCGGATGATACATCGTAAAACTCATTTATTTTTTCAGAGTTTAAAATTACATATTGGTTGCTGAATAATACTGCTGTGATGTAGTTTTTGGTAGCACCATTATCTTTGAAGTGCTCTATAGTGAGACCTAATTGAAACTTTAATCCATTCATCTTTGTCAGCTCTTCACTGATTTGTTCTGTAATAATGGGTTTCTTATCATGTAATAGTTTTTGAGGGTCTTTGTATTGCTCAACAGACATCTTGTATGCTTTGAAATAACCACATTTTGGTTTGTCAACCAGTTTTAATTCTTCTTTAGATTTTCTATCATTAAGCTCTTTCAATTCATTTATAACATTCTCTCGCAATTTAGCATAATGTTTATCATATTTCTGCTTTTCTCGTTTACGTAGTTTTTTGTTACGTCGTCTCTTATATAAATTTTCTAATGTTTGAGATTTAACCTCTGGAGTTTCCTTTGGAAGAGATTTAACTCTTGGAGCTGGGATTGGTTTAACTCTTGGTTCCGGGATTGGAATTCTTGATTTAGCTCTTGGAGCTGGGATTGGTTTTACACGTCTTACACTTTCCAACATTTTGGACTCAACTGGTTGAATAACCTCTTTTGAAGTTTCTTTTGGAACTTCTTTTAATGCATTTATACCAACCGATAGTGTTTGACTATCTATTACACCTGTTTCAAATAGGTGTATTAATTTTTCTAAAACAGTCGTCATTATTTCTTTATATATATATATTTTCTTTAATGCATTTTTATCAAAAAGAAATAATGGTTCAAAACCTCCAAAATACATATTGTAGTTATAGTGAGATGGCGAGAGGACAAACTACACCATGGCGAAGCCATGACGGGCGACCCTTAAATTCCCTGTGCTCCAATGGGCTGTAGGTATAGCGAGATGACCATGGCGAAGCCATGGCGGGCGAAGCCACCGGTGGGCCAGAAGCCTCGCTGCATTCTAGGCGTTATATGTGTGGGACCGGCATGCTGGTAAGACGTAACGCATGTCGGTAAGACGATACGTTGAGCATCGTTAGTCTTTTGTGTGGGGGACCATGGTGAAGCCATGGTAGGCGAAGCCATATATATATATTTTGGTCTAGAAATATATATATTTTTAGCCATGGACAGGTAGGCTATGTATTTTAGTCCATGGACAGGTAGGTTATGGTTTTCTTGACAGATATTGACCATGTTATGGGTTTTTTGGTTCAGAATGTTGGTGATTTTAGTCTGCCATTTGATGATTTAGTGATTTTGGTGATTTTAGTCCACAAAAATCAAAAATTTTAGGTGATGATGAATTTGGTCGGCAACCCCCAGTTTATACATATATTGTTTTATATAAATAACATACATTACAGTTTCTTAGCTGGAGTATACATATATGTCAATACAGGTACTCGAAAAGAGATGATATAATTGTTTGTTTCATTGTCGATATATGTCCGAGTTGGCTCTCCAAACGTTATGTAACTGATAATGGTTCGAAACCATCAAACTCATATTTTAGATTTGAATTGCGAGAGGTACTTTCACTCATACTACTTCTACTACTACTACTATTACTATTATTATAACTACAGCTACTACTAAAACTTCTGCTACTACTGCTACCAGTCATACACCAACTACTACTACTACTACTACATCTACAACTACTATTACTACTATTACTACTACTACTACTACTACTACTACTACTACTATAACTACTACTGCTACTAGTAATACAACAACAACTACTACTACATATACTACTACTACTACTACTACTACTACTACTACTACTACTATTAATATTACTACTACTATTACTACTACTACTAATAATAATAATAATTACAATAATAATAATAATACCTACAACTTGTATTTTGATAGGTAATTTATAAAGTTATCTCTGATAAAATGTAATGGGTTAATATATCTGGCACCGATTTCACCAACAAATCCTTACATTTTACTTATATACTTAAAAACTTACTTAACTAAGTCACTAAGTTAAATTACCCTATGGGTACGAACTGTGCACCACTTGTCGCACATTTGTTTTTATATTGCAATGAAAGAGATTTCATGTTGAGTCGTTCACCAGATACACAGGAAGATGTTATTGAGGCCTTTAATGACGCCTCTCGGTATCTGGATGACATATTAAACATTGACAAACCCTTACTTTTCTATTATGGTTAATAATATATACCCTAAAGAACTTCAACTTAACAAAGCTAATATTTCTGATACTAACGCTTCTTTTCTTGATTAAAATCTCTCCATTGAAAATGGTGAAATAATTAGCAAATATATGACAAGAGAGATGATTTTAATTTTGATATTTATTTGCCTCGACTTATTCGTGTTCCTAGAGCTTGTACTCGAGTTGAGGACATTAATATTCGTAATCTTTGTATAACTAAAAAACTACTCCATCAGGGTTACAGTTACCATAAACTTAGTAAAACCTTTGTCAAGTTTTATTATCGTAAACCGGATCTTCTTTCCAAATTGTTCTTGTTTGTCATTTTACGTGATTTTGAGGTTACTGTGTTCTGTGACAGCTGCATTTCCTGTTCGACCTTTATACTTACTTTCTGTAACAAGTATTTGCACTACACCTTTTCGAGTTGTACTTAAGAATAGAGGGATAAAACGTTTGTCTACCATTTAATCTGATGATAGTAGCAGGTGGTCTAACTTTAATTTAATTAAGTACAGATGTTTTAATGGGTGTTAATTTAACAGAAGGCACATTTCTAAATATTGAATTATCTCCAGAAATATGAACAGCACGCACAGAATGAAGATTAATACGTTATAAATTGATCGATAATTTACTGATCTAATAAAGGCATTCGATCTAGTAGACCATAGAATATTGATTGATAATTTACTGATCTAAGAAAGACATTCGATCTTGTAGACCATAGATTATTGATTGATAATTTACTGATCTACGAAAGGCATTCGATCTTGCAGACCATAGATTATTGATTGATAATTTACTGATCTAAGAAAGGCATTCGATCTTGTAGATCATAGAATATTGATTGATAATTTACTGATCTAAGAAAGGCATTCGATCCTGTAGACCATAGATTATTGATTGATAATTTACTGATCTAAGAAAGGCATTCGATCTTGTAGACCATAGATTATTTATTGATAATTTACTGATCTAAGAAAGGCATTCGATCTTGTAGACCATAAAATATTGATTGATAATTTACTGATCTAAGAAAGGCATTCGATCTCGTAGAGCATATACTATTGATCGATAATTTACTGATCTAAGAAAGGCATTCGATCTTGTAGACCATAAAATATTGATTGATAATTTACTGATATAAGAAAGGCATTCGATCGTGTAGAGCATAGACTAGCTTCAAATGTTGATTGACGTACTACTCACGTCATTTATGTTCTGACTTGAAATGCACCACTTTGCGGTATACAATATGTTGGACAAACAGGTCGATCCTTAAAAGTTCGATTTCGTGAACACAAATATAATGCAAGTAATCCTAAAAAGTTAAAAAATTACTTGTACCAACACTTTCGTCAGTCAGGTCATAATTTTAATTACGTAACTGTTCAACCAGTTGAATATTTATTTTTTGATAATGATGCTACTAAAATCTTCAAAATAAAAGCTAGACACATTGCAGAACTTAAGTGGATGAAAAACGTACGGACACCTTATCCACTCGGCCTTAATGACAATATTTATCAAGAAGGAAATATTTCTAAAGATCCTAATATTTACATTTTTTCTATATTTTCTATTCGAAAGCGTAAATCTAGGTCTCATGGTCTTAGGCGTAATGGTAACATCAAACGTAAATCGCGTGTAATTATTTCTGTCGCTGATTTACATACTATTTTTAAACAGTCTGGAAAGCACTCTATGCTTTCATGGCTTACCTCTTTGTCTATTTCTTCACTAAAGTTGATCGACGAGGAAGCCGACAAAATTTTCATTCGTACAGATCCCTTGTATAACACTGCTTCCATAGTTCAAAGCTACACACAACATGTTCTCCGACCCCATATTGACAAGGAGTCTGATCACGTCAGGCATTTTCTAAAACTACTATATATTAATAAAGGTATTGATTTCATTGACATGCCTAGTATTTTTCGGGATACTCATGTAGTTGATTCTATCCCAAAATATTTCAAAAATTCCGAAAGTCCTGTAATTTGTTATAAGTATAAAAAGCCTATTAGACAACAAAATTAGTTTCTGACCTTGATATAGTACTTAATACTCCTAAGGAATGTGAATGTAACACATCAAAATGTTGCTATGCTCTAGCAGGTCATGTCATCACTGGTAATTTTGATATTGTTGATAAACGTATTCCTTTCGTAATCTAAAATCGGGAATTCAGGAATTTCATAATAAATTTGTTTTAGTTCCTGCAGATAAAGCAGCTAATAATGTAATTATTGTTTGACGCCTACATTACGTCAATGTTTTATCTCTGGAACTCGGCAGCACCAATTCGTATACTCCAGTTAATTCTACTGAGGATGATGTTGTTTCCGCACATATCACTCGGTGCACTACTTTCAAGGCTGGTGTAAGCGATAAGCAAAATAAACTGCCTACCATGTACTGGATTCTTAAATTGCATAAAAATCCGTATAAGGCTCGCTTTATTTCTAATTCTAATGCCTGCACCACAACAAACATCTCCAAACATTTAACTTCTTGTCTTACTGCCGTTAAAGATCACGTTAAACTATATTGTGATAAAACTTATGAAAACTCTGGGATTAATTTATTTTGGTCTATAAAAAATTCAGGAGACGTTCTTGATAACATTTTCAATAAAGGTCAAGTTTCATCAATAAGTACTTATGACTTCTCTACACTATATACAACCTTACCACATCATCTTATTAAAGACAAGCTAATTTCTCTTATTCAAAAAACATTCGCTAGAGAAAATACTACTTTTTTGTCATGTAATAATATTAAAGCGTTTTTCACTAACGGCATTTTAGACAATTATACTATGTGGACTTGCTATGAAGTTTGTGAAGCACTCATCTTCCTATTATTCGTTTTTCTTGAGCCTGTACTCGAGTGGAGGACTTTATTATTCGTAATCTTTGTATAACTAAAAAGTTACTCAATCAGGGTTACCGTTACCATAAACTTCGTAAAACCCTTGCAATTTTTTTTTATCGTAACCTTGATCTTCTTTCCAAATATAAATGTAATTTAAGGACTCTTCTGCGACAAGGACTATCACAACCTGACTTCTATGGTGATGTGATTTATAAACTTCGTAAGATTCTTAATCATGATCAATTTCATACTATCTTTGTTAAACTTGTTAAAAAGTTTATCAAAAGAGGTTATGACCCTATCATTTTGCAACGTACTGCATGCTTGTTGGTGGACCCTTTTACAGTTCGCCACTATGCTTTTCTCTTTAATTGTACGATGACCGGACAGGCTGTGGACCCTATGATAACGCCTACCTAAAGCCCATTGGGACGGTGGCGTTTGATGTTTGTCCCTGTTCTTTCTTGTCGTGCCCTTAATGGTGTATTCTCTTACTGCTCTGGCTTCTGCCAAGTCACTGAGTACCTTCATTGTGGCTTTTTAGGCTATTGTTTTTTTGTATTATATTTACACGAGCATATTTGTGTTTTACTTATATTGCCTATTGATGCTTCCTTGTTGGTTAGAGTTTAGATCATGGCGGGGATTTCTTTATTTACACTGTCCTGTTTTAATGGGATGACAGTAGGGTAAGTGTGAGGTTTGGTGCACCCTAGAACCGGTTTAAACCCCCAGTGGCCTACTTTGCCACTGACCGTTCCAAGGCGGTAGCCCTATTGTCAACCCTTTTGTGTTTGTGATGTCGTTTGCATTTTTTATTACTTTTACCTTTTCGTTTGTCTGTTTGCGTGTTTGTTTTTGTGTTTTGTGGTTGACTGTCGTCCTTGAATGCTGCTTTCCCTGTCCGATATTTTTATCCTTCTTTATCCGTTTACTGTACAGCGCAAAACCACGCTGAAACAACGGTGATGAAAAAAAATACTTGCACATAGCGTTCGATGATAACTTGAATTATTCACTTTCAAAGAAACAAACTACATTTGCATTGCAATAATATTTATTATATATATGATTATTAATTAAACGCAGGAAAATCGACATTCAACTAAAACTTAAACACATTAGATGTCATAACGTAAACTAGCACAGAATATGATGTTACGGTGATGCGTGTTCCTTTTAAAGTATTCCAGAGACTAGACATTCCTGCTTCTTGATTTATTATTCACAAGTAACATCGCTATTACAAACGTTGTTATACAAATCGATGCTATTGTAGATATTTCCGGGAAACACATCGATCCTCTTATATTCGTAGTTAAGATAGTTCTTGGCTATACAGTACACCGTATTTACGTCACGGTTGCTAGGGGAGACGATGAGTATTATTCTCGCCGTTTCGTCGTCCGGTTCTGTCCTCGAAACCTTGAATTGAAATATACCTAATTGCATATAAATGTATAGAGAAAAGCGCATAATGAAGTGGCAAAACTATGAAGAAATAAAAGTTTAGCAAGCTTTTGTTGCACCCTGGAAATAATACACTTTTGGTTGTAAAATCAAGAAACTACTGCCATAGACACATTATTTTATTAAACACATATGAATAACAGTTGAACATCTTAATGACGTAACGAATAAATGAACGTAGGGGTCAATCCCGTAAAGTCCCAAAATGTCAGTATATCTTGTATGCAGTATTATTTCATCTAAAAAAAACTTGCACAACTTTTTTCCCTCAGTACATTGTGGTATTTCTAAATTTCAAAATTGTGTACTGTTGACATTTAAATTATTGAGTAGGTGCTAAGTGTTGTGAGCATTAGAAAGAATTGTTCACTACCGTCCATGAACAGTCTCAATCAAACCGAGACAGCATTTTTTTTTGTATTTTTCATGTTCGACGATTTCCAAATTTCTCATGCCATACTATTTTTGGACACCTGCTTCTTTAGATGAATGTAAGTTTATAAAATGTCTGGGTTTGTTTAGTCATAAATAGTGCATGCTAGTGCAACAAATAGTGTTTATATATTAGTGAGTATCTGTTATCCATAAGGGGGTAATCTGTTATATGTTAGGGGGTAATCTGTTTTTTATAAGGGAGTAATCTGTTATATGTAAGGGGGTAATCTGTTATATATAAGGGGGTAATCTGTTATATGTAAGGGGGTAATTTGTTATATGTAAGGGGGTGTTCTGTTATATGTAATGGGTAATCTGTTATATGTGAGGTGGCCATTTGTTATAAGTGAGGGGGTAATCTGTTATATATAAGGGGATAATATATACGTAAGGGGGTAATCTGTTATATGTAAGGCGGGTAATCTGTTATATGTAAGGGGGTAATCTGTTATATGCGGGGGGGGGGGTAGTAATCTGTTATAAGCGAGGGGGTAATCTGTTATATGCGAGGGGATAATCTGTTATATGTAAGGGGTAATCAGTTTAATGTAAGGGGGTAATCTGTTATATGTAAGGGGAAATATGTTATATGTGAGAGGTTAAACTGTTATATGTGAGGGGGTAATCAGTTAAACGTAAGGGGGTTATCTGTTATATGCGAGGGGATAATCTGTTATATGTAAGGAGTAATCAGTTATACGTAAGGCGGTAATGTGTTATACGTAAGGGGTAATCTGTTATACGTAAGGGGGTAATCTGTTATACGTAGGGCGGTAATCTGTTATATGTAAGGTGGTAATCTGTTATACGTAAGGGGTAATCTGTTATACGTAAGGGGTAATCTGTTATACGTGAGGGGTTAATCTGTTATATGTTAGGGGTAATCTGTTATACGTAAGGGGTAATCTGTTATACGTGAGGGGGTAATCTTTTATACATGAGTGGGTAATCTGTTATACGTAAGGGGTAATCTGGTATACGTAAGAGTGTAATCTGTTATATCTTGTATACGTAAGAGTGTTATCTGTTATATGTGAGGGGATAATCTGGTATATGTGAGGGGGTAATCTGTTATACGTGAGGGGGTAATCTGTTATACGTAAGGTGGTAATCTGTTATATGTAAGGGGTTAATCTGTTATACGTGAGGGGGTAATCTACTATACGTGAGGGGGTAATCTATTATACGTGAAGGGGTAATCTGTTATACGTCAGGTGGTAATTTGTTATATGTAAGGGGGTAATCTGTTATATGTGAGGGGTAATCTGGTATACGTGAGGGGGTAATATGTTATACGTGAGGGAGAAATCTGTTATTACAATACGTAAGGGGGTAATCTGTTATACGTAAGGTGGTAATCTGTTATACGTAAGGGTGTAATCTGTTATACCTAAGGGTTAATCTGTTATACGAAAAGTTGTAACCTTTATACGTGTGGGGGTAATCTGTTATATGTAAGGGGGTACTCTGTTATATGTAAGTGATAGTCTGTTATATGTGAGGGGGTAATCTGTTATATGTAAGGGGTAATATTTTTTATGTGAGGGGTTAATCTGTTATATGTGAGGGGGTAATCTGTTAAATGTGATGGGGTAATGTGTTTCGCCATGCTAGCCAGACGTTTGATGAAACTGTAAAAACAGAAGGCGTCCCAGAGGTACCAGGTTGCCTTGAGCACACAAGCGTCTTAACTAGGATTATGCTAAGAACAACACGGGGAGGAGCTTGACTGTATTATGGTTGGATATTGCCAACGCATATGGAACCATTCCACGTAGGTTAGTTATAAGTTAACCGCTCTCTTGAGCAGTAGGTCTCACACCTCTATTATCTCCCCTGAATGCTCACGGACCTAGAGACAAAAGGAAAACAGAAAATAATTCTATTTTTTTCTCAATTTTAGGCAATTTTTAATTTGAAAAATTGGTTTTTCTTTGCTTTAGCATACATCTGCAGTGTAAAAGACAGATGATACAGAAAATCCCATGTTGATATGAGGTTTCATTCAAATTTCAGAATTGTTTGACCGAAGCACCACTTATTCAGCTAGATAGTGTATGAATTTTGTATTTTCCATAGGGTTCACAAAACATGAGCGAGAAAAAAAACCAACCTGGCTAACTTATACATTTTATTGTTTTAAATTACTGGTCTTGGCTATACTGAAGATATTAAACCAACAACAATGTCTGCTGCCCTGCTTTGAAGCTAAGATGTTGGAAAAGGCTGTACAGTAACCCTATGGGAAAATCAATTGTGGTGTGAGACCAGTACCACGTTCCAGAAAGATTCCGGAATATGCTCCAACTTTACTTAAATCACATTTTGACAGGAATGTACAGGCGATCTCGGCGGTTCTTTTCTCAGTTGCGATGAATTTTCTGTTGAAGTCAGCCGCGAAGATGAGCCGATGACCGTTGCTTTCATCCGGGGTAAGACAACCTACAAGATCATTTACGGACAACATAACCATAACATCTAAGTTAGTCCTAGACTGAAGATGGATGCTGGAAGATCTAGGAGACCTAATCGACTGGGTCTGGGTGAATCTCGAGCCTACAAAGTCAAGGAGTCTGGTCCTAAAGAGAGTGAAATTTCCTGAGGCAGAATCCATGTAGCAGCACAGCGATACAGTGAGACTCGTAAGACTAGGAAATTTCACAAGAACAATATGGCAGGAAGCGGGTCAGGGAGAGAGGATATAGATGAATTGTGCATCGCCGAAGAAGAAGGGAAACAGGCAAGAGCTGTAGGAATAACGAAGGAAAGGAACTGGTTACTTTGTATGGAAGCAAGATTCAGAAAATTAACCGGGAATGACATCTGGATGATAACCACAAAATGTTCATCTCCGATCAGTCTACGATGTCCTACCATCACCAGCCAATCTCAAGACGTGGGATTATTATCTGACCTAGTTGCAGGCTAAGCGGCGGCAGACCATACAACTTGGAGCATGTACTTTCTTTATTCAAGGTATGTGCAATAGGCACGCGTACGGGGGCTTATGTTTACTAGACTATCTATTGAATTAATCAACATACGTCGATTGGTCAATATTGCTATGTTTTATGCATGATGTGTTTAAAGTACAACTTTATTGGACATCATTTCTAATACATGACGATCAAGGAAGTTGAATCCGTGTTTATCTTTAAAAACAGATGTGCTCAATACGAGTATAAATAGCTCATAAATGTATATTTTACTAAACCAATACACGCAAAATAAATAAGTATATACGTAATGATATGAAATATGTTATGAACAAAATGGAATAGTAGGATTGCATTTATATTTGTGCAGTAATAAAAAGGAGAAATTTGGAAATCGCCGAACACGATAAAAACAAAAAACATATTGCAATCTCGGATTGACTGAGACTGTTCATGAACGGTAGTGGTAAATTTAGCTACATTTCACGCTCTCTAGCCTCAGGTTGAGAAGAACTCAATATTTAAAATGTCAATAGTACGAAATTTTGAGCCATCCCGAAGACGGTGAACATGGAACCTTCGATGTGGTATTTTTATACCGCTCCAAGACCAGCGGCGTACGGTCCCCGTTTCTAAAAAAATACCTTGCACTAAACGAGAAAACAATGGGCGAAATAAACAAAAATGGAATTTAGTTGGGAGCAGAGGAGCAGAGAGTAAGATTGTACATGATCGTCATTACTTTACTACGATCTAAAATACGTATCTTAAGAATGAGTCATTAGAGTTGTTTTGTACTAAATTGATACATGTTACCTCAAATAGACTGGAACTGGTCATTTCCGGGCCATATTTGTAAAACAAACGCAATTCTAGAGTTGGTCTGGGTATACCGGAAGCTTCACATGATATGACAACTTGATCTGTGGTGTTCAGCATTACGCCTGTTTCGGACTCATCGAACGCGATAATCTTTGATTCAACTATGACCTCTCCGATTTCCTCTACAGTTTTGTTGCCACTTGTAGCTCTGGATGAAAAAACATATATAAGGGTGTTGAAAAATGTTTTTTTCCCCCTCGCTTTCGTGTGGTATTATAGTATCAATCGAAGCATGTGGTGTCGAACTGGTAGATTTCGCTAGCGGTGTTATAGCCCTTAAAAATAATGCTTAACAAACATCCCAATATGGTTACATGACATAAAGACGCACTTTTTGTTTACATGACATAGCTTTGACAAATGAAGAACATGTTGTTTAATGGTGAAAAATGATAAAATTCTTTAATTCGGATTACGAATAATGGTATACATGTTTGCTATAAACAAAACTGTAGATACAGTAACATATTTTACTAAAGGAGATTACGGGCTATAAAATACACTAGAAGAAGTAACCGATTACACTTTCTACTAAATATATGCTAATAATAGACTAACTCCGGAATAGGGCTCTCGTGGGTTTTAACGGTCACATGATATAGGTCCAAACAACTTGTCCTACTACAATAGCTAATAAATACCGAAAAAGGGGGATCCCTTGGAAGCAACAAACACAAACAAAAGATAAAAATAGAAGAATCGGTTTTATTGAGTATGTTCATGGGAGGTAATTTCGAGTCAACACCTCTCACGCCTCCTAGCACCGGCTTAAGCGATATTCTGCTTTAAAGCCACAAAGATTGGGCTTGATTATCCCAAAGGACGAGTAAGTAATAACACTATTGATTTGTAGCCGGGCGACTTCTTACGGCCGCCACACAGCACTAAACAAACGCTAGTGTGAATGTCAATGAATACTGATAAGGGGATCCTTTGGAAGCAACAAACACAAACAAGAGATAAAAGCAACAGACTCGGTTTTATTGAGTCTGTTCAACACATGTAAATTGGACAATGCAAATTAGTTTTCAATAGGAAAGTTAACCTACCACGTTTGTTCCTAGCTGTTATAAAAATCCGGTATACATAATAACCGATACGATGTCTAATGAAAAAGATAATTTACGGGATAAAATAAACCGGTAGTTATATCAACTGTTTGCGACTTTTACTGAAACAGATTGTAAATTACTGGCTATAGACCCCTTACAAAGGCTACTGAATGTAGCTTACTGGCTCTAGAAAGCGGTAGATTTATTAACCCCTTACAAAGTCTACTTACTGGCTATAGAAACCGGTAGATTTATTAACCCCTTACAAAGTCTACTGAATGTAACTTACTGGCTATAGAAACCGGTAGATTTATTAACCCCTTACAAAGTCTACGAAGGTAACTTACTGGCTATAGAAACCGGTAGATTTATTAACCCCTTACAAAGTCTACTGGTAACTAACTGGCTATAGAAACCGGTAGATTTATTAACCCCTTACAAAGTCTACTGGTAACATACTGGCTATAGAAACCGGTAGATTTATTAACCCCTTACAACGTCTACTGAATGTAACTTACTGGCTATAGAAACCGGTAGATTTATTAACCACTTACAAAAGTCTACTGAAGGTAACTTACTGGCTATAGAAACCTGATAGATATAGTAACCAATATAAACACCTGCTACTGAAACAGATGATAAATTACCGGCTATAGAAACCCGGCAGCTATAGTAACCAATTAGAACTTCTACTGAGAGGTCGTAAATTACCTGCTATAAGACTGATAGATACACATTTGAAACAGTTATACCGAGGGCTGAACTTTCCGTATCTGAATCGGATACCCATGATTGATGGTTTTTCTTGCATAGCATTTACATTCTGCGCGTTGAAGTCTCCAACTACTACCGGCTATAAACATCCGGTAGATCTAGTAACCATTAATCCTTCTACTGAAAGAGATCGTAAATACCAGCTATACTAACCGGTACATATAGTAACCAGTTAACCTTTTTACTGAAAGATATCGTAAATACCAGCTGTACTAACCCGGTACATATAGTAACCAGTTAACTCTTTTACTGAAAGAGATCGTAAAAACCAGCTATACTAACCCGGTACATATAGTAACCAGTTAACTCTTTTTACTGAAAGAGATCGTAAATACGAGCTATACTAACCCGGTACATATAGTAACCAGTTAACTCTTTTTACTGAAAGAGATCGTAAAAACCAGCTATACTTACCCGATTCATATAGTAACCAGTTAACTCTTTTTACTGAAAGAGATCGTAAAAACCAGCTATACTAACCCGGTACATATAGTAACCAGTTAACTCTTTTTACTGAAAGAGATCGTAAATACGAGCTATACTAACCCGGTACATATAGTAACCAGTTAACTCTTTTTACTGAAAGAGATCGTAAAAACCAGCTATACTAACCCGGTACATACAGTAACCAGTTAACTCTTTTTACTGAAAGAGATCGTAAAAACCAGCTATACTAACCCGATTCATATAGTAACCAGTTAACTCTTTTTACTGAAAGAGATCGTAAAAACCAGCTATACTAACCCGATTCATATAGTAACCAGTTAACTCTTTTACTGAAAGAGATCGTAAATACGAGCTATACTAACCGGTACATATAGTAACCAGTTAACCTTTTTACTGAAAGATATCGTAAAAACCAGCTATACTAACCCGGTACATACAGTAACCAGTTAACTCTTTTACTGAAAGAGATCGTAAATACCGACTATACTAACCCGGTACATATAGTAACCAGTTAACCTTTTTACTGAAAGATATCGTAAAAACCAGCTTTACTAACCCGGTACATACAGTAACCAGTTAACTCTTTTACTGAAAGAGATCGTAAAAACCAGCTTTACTAACCCGGTACATATAGTAACCAGCTAACTCTTCTACTGAAAGAGATCGTAAAAACCAGCTTTACTAACCCGGTACATATAGTAACCAGCTAACTCTTTTACTGAAAGATCGTAAATACCAGCTTTACTAACCCGGTACATATAGTAACCAGCTAACTCTTTTACTGAAAGAGATCGTAAAAACCAGCTTTACTAAACCGGTACATATAGTAACCAGCTAACTCTTTTACTGAAAGAGATCGTAAAAACCAGCTTTACTAACCCGGTACATATAGTAACCAGCTAACTCTTTTACTGAAAGAGATCGTAAAAACCAGCTTTACTAACCCGGTACATATAGTAACCAGCTAACTCTTTTACTGAAAGATCGTAAATACCAGCTATACTGACCCGGTACATATAGTAACCAGTTAACCTTTTTACTAAAATAATAATAACAGCAACAACCAACTATTTTAATATTAAGATATGCGCGTACATATGATGCATGCAATCGAATCCCTTATGTTGCAATGTGATTTGATAACATTTAAGAAATGCATGTTTTACATAACCTACCTACAGATATATGTGCCCGGGGAGTGAGGATCACCGACAGGAAGGTATAGTATATGTACGCTTGTTACACTTGATGCCGGAATACCTGTTTCAGTGTTCATGGGTATTTCTGTTGTTTTGTCTGCAGATACCTTCAGAATTGACACTTGAGGTTTGGGATTTCCCATTGCGACGCACATGATATGTTCAACGGAACGAAAACTATGCGAAAGCACTGTCAATCTGGTGAAGACTGAAATGCCGACATTGTTTCCAGGTACCACTTCATTTGACTCGTAGGACATTATATCATTTATATACATAGTATAGAGGTTGCCTAGTAGTATAGAACCATCGACTTTGCGATCAAACATGACCATGAGGATTCCACCAAATTTGGTATACTGTGCATTGATAGTTATTTCTAGTTGAGAAGTTTCACTTGTGAGCCGATGTAGATCTATAGTAAATACACCTGAGTCATGATTGTTTTTACCTTTACGTCTTACTACAGGTGGAACAAGATCTGTATTAAGATATTCAAAGTATACACCTATAGCGCCTAGAAAATCTGAACGTTGACTTTGGCTTCCCTTGACAACTGCGGTGATTTCAAGGTCAAGACCACTGGCAGGAGTGACTTGCGTTTTATTAATTTCCATAACAGGAGTGGGGAAATTGTAGTCGTGTCTGTTTTCTACCGTTGTGAGATTCAGATTAAAAATCATATACTGATAGTCGGTCGCCATTTCGAATTCTACAGCCTCGGTGCCACTGAAATTATTAATCACAACTTCCAATACACGTGTGTAGAGGTCGTGTCCATCGTACGAAAGTCCTCCTGTAAATAAAAAAGTTTATATAAGGTGGCCGCCTTACACTTTTGATAATATTTACATACATTATATATCATTTGAACTGGAATATTCATGCAAGTAAAACATATCGGCTGAGAAATATTTCTTTACAACCAATACACTATTTCAGTTGTGACTTTCCCATGTAAACTACATGTTACTCTGACGTCGGGAAATAAGAAAATCTCAAATAACTTCAGTGACCTTTAATGATTTGTGATTAAACGTTTATGTTGTCTTTAATAATAATTATCCAAGACAATCATTAAATACACATTTGACAGACATTCTAAAATGTTCCTATTATTTGTTAAGTGGTATTTTGTATTTAAAATGCCCTATGACAATAAAACAAATATCTCATTTAGAATTTGTAGATACTTTTTGAAAAGTGATGTATTTTTATTTACCACTAACAAGATATATATAGCGTATTTGGTTACAAGTTACATTTTGTCAGAAAAGTCCAAGTAGATATAAAAATAATCGAACAAGAAAAGTAGCATTCAAGGACGACAGTCAACCGCAAACACACACAGAAGCAAAGAACGACTTTAAGGATAAACTGGATCAATGAATGTCATACAACCCCAGCGGGATGAAAATATAACGATATTGATTGGATGTTCGGGGAGACATTCTACAGTCGCCACACGGCACAAACCACACTATTGTGACAGTAAAGGTAGATATAAAAATCGAACAGGAAAAGTAGCATTCAAGGACGACCGTCAACCACAAACAGAAGTAAAGACCAACTTACTTCAAAGAAAAACTGGAACAATGAATGTCATACAATCCCTTCGGGATCAAAATATAACACTAATGATTGGATATACGGGGAGACTTTCTACGGTCGCCACACAGCACAAACAACACTATTTTGACAATAAAATTAGATATAAAAATCAATCAGGAAAAGTAGCTTTCAAGGACGACATCCTAGGCATAAACAAATGCCCAAAAAAATAGTAAATATAACGATAATGGTATAAATGGGTATTGTGATAATAGCGAGGATTGTGCGCATATAAAATCGATTCAAGCTAACCAGTAGGCCTTATTGCCTACTGACCGTTCCAAGTCGGTAACTCTGTCTTCACCACCCTTTCTGTTGTTTTTTTTCTCTTTCATTGTATTATCAAGTCCTTGTTTGCAGTACAGTGCGGACCTACGATGCCATTGCGTTCGGACGCTGCGGTTTCTTTGGGACCCTATATCGCACTTTTGTGAATTCACAACCATCAAGATTCCATCATTTATAAAGAAAAGCTTACAACGTCTCAAGATGAGGACGATATAGCGATGTGTGACACATTGTATTGCGTCAAACAAGGTCAAGGAATTATTAAAAAATAATTCAGGAAAATGATGTTAAAATATATTTACCCATACACATAAACAGTGTCTTTAAGTATATATTTCCCTACATTGCAAGCTGGTGATCATTAAAATAAAATACGCTGAAACAAACCTAATAAACAAGAAAATAATTCACATCTTTGAACATTGTTCCTTGATAACTGGTTTAGATTGACATTTGTTGGTTTAAATCGGTAATGATCGCACGTTTTAAATATTTGGAAAGCGGCAAAGACAAACAAGAGAAAACTGTCTCGGTTACATTGATAAATTCTGAAGAATGGGATTCTTTGCAATCAGAAATGTTATTCATTCCGATCATTGGAGATCGCTGAGCCAGATATTTATAACAGTATAAAGTTTCTCAGATACCTTTGTGTTTTTACTTTAATTTCGAATAGGTCGTTCCACTACTCCAGCCTTTAAAGAGTCGGAGTATTGCTTAAATACCGTTAGGGTATGTTTTCTGCTTTTTAATTTAGTCTTTGGGCTGTCACTTGTGATACGCATGCTTCATAACCTGTGCTCCAAATTTAATTCCATTTCGTTTAATTCGCCCATTGTTTTCTCGTTCAGGGCAAAGCATTTTGTTAGAAACTGGGACCATAGTGATACGCCGCTGGCAATGGAGTGTGGTATGACAGCAACACATGGAAGGTTCCATGTTCACCGTCATATGCATACCATCTTCAGGATGGCTACAATTTTCGTACTAGTGACATTTTAATTATTGAGTTCTGCTAGAGTGGTACGTCAACGGCTAGCATTTTTCACTACCGTTCAATCTCAATCAAACCGAGATTGCGATATTTGTTTTTATCGTGTTCGGAGATTTCCAAATTGCTCCTGTCCTACTCTTTTATTGAGTATGTTTATGAGAGGTAATATAAGAAGTAACAACTTTTACGCCGAATCTGTTTATATGATAGGCAATGCAAGGTGCAACATTATTTGATGCCCACTAGCACCGGCTTGGGTGGTATTCTCTTAAGAAGAAGGCTGAAAATATCGGACAGGGAAAGCAGCATTGAAGGACGACAGTCAACCACAAAACACAAAAACAAACACGCAAACAGACAAACGAAAAGGCAAAAGTAATAAAAAATGCAAACGACATCACAAACACAAAAGACTTGACAATAGGGCTACCGCCTTAGAACGGTCAGTGGCAAAGTAGGCCACTGGGGGTTTAAACCGGTTCTAGGGTGCACCAAACCTCACACTTACCCTACTGTCATCCCATTAAAACAGGACAGTGTAAATAAAGAAATCCCCGCCATGATCTAAACTCTAACCAACAAGGCAGCATCAATAGGAAAGATAAGTAAAACACAAATATGCTCGTGTAAACATAATACAAAAAAAACACAATAGCCTAGAAAGCCACAATGAAGGTACTCAATGACTTGGCAGAAGCCAGAGCAGTAAGAGAATACACCATTAAGGGCACGACAAGAAAGAACATGGACAAACATCAAACGCCACCGTCTCAATGGGCTTTAGGTAGGCGTCATCATAGGGTCCACAGCCTGTCCGGTCATCGCACAATTAAAGAGGAAAGCATAGTGGCGAACTGTAAAAGAGTCCACCACCAAGCATGCAGTACGTTGCAAAATGATAGGGTCATAACCTCTTTTGATAAACTTTTTAACAAGTTTAACAAAGATAGTATGAAAGTGATCATGACCAAGAATCTTACGAAGTTTATAAATCACATCACCATAGAAGTCGGGTTGTGATAGTCCTTGTCGCAGATGAGTCCTTAAATTACATTTATATTTGGAAAGAAGATCAGGGTTACAATAAGAAAATTTTGCTAAGGTTTTACGAAGTTTATGGTAACGGTAACCCTGATTGAGTAACTTTTTAGTTATACAAATATTACGAATATTAAAGTCCTTAACTCGAGTACAAGCTCTAGAAAAACGAATAAGTTGAGACAGATACACCCCATAAGAAGTTGCTCGGGGAACATCCCCATCCAAGTTGGGATAATTAACAATGTCAAAATTAAAATCAGCTCTCTTGTCATAGATTTTGCTAATTATTTTACCATTTTCAATCGAGAGATCTAAATCAAGAAAAGAAGCGTTATTATGAGATACATTTTCTTTATTAAGCCGAAGTTCTTTCGGATAAAAATTATGAACCATAGTTGGAAAGAAAGGGTTGTCAATGTTCAGTATGTCATCCATATACCGAGAGTTGTCATTAAAAGCTTTAATAACATCTGCCTGGGTATCTGGTGAAAGACTCAACATGAAATCCCTTTTATAGCAAAATAAAAACAAATCTGCGACAAGTGGTGCACAGTTCGTACCCATAGGGATACCAACAATTTGTCTACAAACGGTGGTACCATACCTGACGAAAATATTATCTAATAGGAAGATGAGTGCTTCACAAACTTCATAGCAAGTCCACATAGTATAATTGTCTAAACTGCCGTTAGTGAAAAACGCTTTAATATTATTACATGCTAAAAATGTAGTATTTTCTCTAGCGAATGTTTTTTGAATAAAAGAAAATAACTTGTCTTTAATAAGATGATGTGGTAAGGTTGTATATAGTGTAGAGAAGTCATAAGTACTTATTGATTAAACTTGACCTTTACTGAAAATTTTATCAAGAACGTCTCCTGAATTTTTTATAGACAAAAAATAAATTAATCCCAGAGTTTTCATAAGTTTTATCACAATATAGTTTAACGTGATCTTTAACGGCAGTAAGACAAGAAGTTAAAAGATTGGAGATGTTTGTTGTGGTGCAGGCACTAGAATTAGAAATAAAGCGAGCCTTATACGGATTTTTATGTAATTTAGGAATCCAATACATGGTAGGCAGTTTATTATGCTTATCGCTTACACCAGCCTTGAAAGTAGTGCACCGAGTGATTTGTGCGGAAACAACATCATCCTCAGTAGAATTAACTGGAGTATACGAATTGGTGAAAGATGATATTTCAAATCAAAATGGTATTCTTTCTAAACGTGTTACTTTGGTCAAATTAATGATATCATTGATAGTTATTTCCCAAACCCCCAACCCGGATATGGGTTTACGTTTCCATATAAATTCTATTACAAATCAATATAAAATCATCAAATATGTTTACTAATACTAAGATCAACTTGGATATGCTTTATTTGTTGTTATGGCCTATTAATACTGTATTGTTTGTTAGAGATTATATCCTGACGGGGATATTCTTATTACACTGTCCCTCATATTGGGTTGACACAAGGGTTAGAGTGAGGTTTGGGGCACTCTAGAATCTGGTTTAATCCCCCAGCGGCTTTTTTGGCCACTGACCGTTCCACGGCCGTAGCCCTATTGTCAACGCTTTTGTGTTTGTGATGTCTTATCTTGCCTTATAGTTGCTCTTTGTTTCTGTGTGTGTTTGTGGTGTCTTATCTTGCCCTATAGTTGCTCTTTGTTTCTGTGTGTGTTTGTGATGTCTTATCTTGCCTTATAGTTGCTCTTTGTTTATGTGTGTGTTTGTGGTTGTCTTTCGTCCTTGAAAGCTACATTACCTGTTTTGTTTTTTATCTAAGTTTGTGATATACTTATATTGCCTATTAAATTTGACTTGTTTACAAGACAAAACATCCTGACGGGGATTAGTTTATTAATTGTTATACCGTTTCGTTTAATTGGGGTGACATTATGGTAAGAGCGAGGTTTGGTGCATCCTGGAACATGGTTTAACCCTCCACCCCATACCAGCTTCCTTTTTGCCACAGAAAGTCCCTAATGAGCCCTACTGTCAACCCTTTTATGTATGTGGTGTCATTTTTTTTCTATTTATCTTTGAAATTATTATTTGATTTTTTTTAATGCGTGTCTTGTCTAACTGTTTTCTTGCCTTGTCTAACTGTGTTCTTGCCTTGTCTAACTGTGTTTTGTGAATGCAACGTTTCCTGTTATACTTTTATTTTTGAGCGAGACTCCAAATAATACAATGTACTGACCTGTTCTCTTCTCCACGCCGTTGTAGCCCTTTATGGTCCATTTGGTGGTCAGCGATTGATCGTTCGGGCCTGTAAGAAACAACGACACTGTAACCGAGTCATGATTCAACCCAGAGGACGATAAACGCGCTAGTGATAAACGGTTACTGGTAACATCCTCGTTGGACATCAGTTGTCGTTCTTGTTTTCCGTTCGTGTAAAGGGCTCTTCTGAGGTTTGCCAACAATTCAGGTGGTGGGTTTCGATGATCAGCCGATGATTGAACTTTTCCCTGATATGTAAAAGAAACTGGGTGAAATGATAGCTCGAAAATAAAAACACTTTTCAACATATAAGGAATTGCGACCGCTACATGACTGATATACTGTCGCAAAAGTCAAAAATGTAATACTGGTTAAAACGTTTCTTTGCATTTCATCGTTTTGAAAGTATTCCTGACAAATACATAGAAGTTAAACCAAATGACGTAATGAATTTAACGTCTAATGACTTTATTTGCGACTGGTCATGCATTATTTAATAGTCATAATTTTTAACATCAAACAATGAGATGGCAGGAATTTTGACAAGTGCGTTAGAAAATGTAGTTATTACATTTCGTATTTAGTATTATTTCCGATTTTAATTAAACCAGTCTGGTTAATTACTAATCCAGTAATTATTTTACTTTAAAGAGACTTATCTCCAGAATGGGTCTGATCTGAATTATTCTTAGAATAGTCAGACATTTTATTATTGTAAAATAGAAGAGACAACTATTATTTAAAACATTATCAAGTTATTGTTAACACCAAAATTGTAATAAAAGTAATATTTATGAAAACACGCGTAAACAATCTGTACAATTCCGGTGCAATTGGTATCAAGTATTCTAATTTATTTTCTATACAAATGCTTGTTCAGTCCAATATTTATGGTTCGTGTATTGTCTGTCTGTGTAAATCGCATTGAAATATATGGGACATTTGCAAAGTCATAGAACTAAGACTTGTCTAAGTATTTTACGCAGAATTTGCAATATAAAATTGTTATATACCAATCCAAGGAGCTATACATTTTAAAATAAGTCCATATAAATAAATACTGCAAAAGGGATCCCGTGGAAACAACAAACACAAACAAGATATAAAAGTAGCAGACTCGGTTTGAGTCTGTTCATGGGAGGTAATGTCGAGTGCAACACCTCTCACGCCTCCTAGCACCGGCTTACAATGATATTCTACTTAAAAGCCACCTAGATTGGGCTTGATGATCCTAAAGGACCAGTAAGTAATAACACTACTGATTTGTAGTCGTTGTAAAAGTAGATATAACAATCGAACAGGAAAATTACCATTCAAGGACGACAGTCAACCACAAACACATAAAGAAACAGAACACAACTATATATAAAGATGAACAAGCAAAGTTTTACGCAAGCGTAAAATAGCTGCCGAGAGGAAATAGCATATATCTGGGTAGGGACTGGAAACGAAGTTTAACATAATAACATATCAAGTCACGGGTGTTAAAACAATATTGAACAAATAATGTTGATGTAAACACGCCACGACCGTTTTTTTCCTTACCAGACACATTCAGTTTACCATCAATTGTTCCTACCAAACATTTTGAATCAAGGTGGGCGACCTCCCTTCTCTCTGTTCAAATACCTTGATTTGCCTTACATACTGATAACAATTCAACTTTGGAGCACGACGTGCTAGAAGTACACATCAGCACATAAATATAGGTGTTCACATGTAAGGGATGCATTACAACAGAGAATTGAATGTTGTTTAATGGCTCATCAACACAGTACAGGTTATTTAGAGCCGCCCCAGAGAGAGGGGAAGGATACATAGGAATCCAGGAACCTGCCCTACTCTTATTATCGAATAGATTCCTATGATTATTTAACGTGCTCTGAGGATAGACCGATACACGGGACCGCCCGGTTTACGTCCCCATCCGATGGACGAGGCTAAGGAAAAGTGTCTTGCCCAAGAACACACCGACGGAACACAGAGGCACCACGGAGGATTGAACCCGGGGCCTCCGGTTACAAATCCGCCGCGCTACCGACTGCGCCACGCCAGCCATTACAACAGAGAAAACCGTCTCACTGCTACCATGTGTAATTATAAGATTGCGTTATCAAATTGAACAACTCAAAGAAACTGTTCATTGCTACCTTACTATTACATGTGCAATTATGAAAACCACATAGGAAGCGAATAAACGCATCGATTAGTGTATAACACGGCGGTATTTACGAGAATACCGCATTATAAATCGGTATTATTCCATAAAAAGGTATTATTCCATTAAAATATAGATTTGCACTTATTCCATTCCAATACTTGCGGTTTCATTCAGTTTCACTTACGGTTTCATTATGCTCCGTAAAAATCCCGGACGTGAAGATCCCGGAAATAATGCCGCATTCTACACTTTTGTAGACTGCTCTACGAAAACGTCATTTGAGGCAATAAAACGGCAAGCTTTGAACATGTGTTTATACCATTCAAGTTTTTTAGACGGGTTCCCTAGGAATTGAAGTTTTAATGCATGCTTATTGTCGGCTACATGATTCACAGTCTGTTAACCATAGACATATTCTAAACCCATATAAGAGTCCGCTGCCTTCGGCAGCTGAATAAAATACAAGATAATACATCACAAACACACAAGGGTTGACAATAGGGCATTTTTTATTTTTTTTATTTTTGGCCCACTATCTCAACCCCTTTTATCTGCTCCTTTATTTCGCCTCCCCTCACTCCGTTTTCCGCCAGCTCTGCTGTTGTCCCTCCTACTAGATGGTGATCTGTTCTGACATACTTTCTGCTGAAGCCTCGCTGTATATTCCGTTTCTGCGACGACTCTCGCTGTTCACCCGCAGTTCACCTGATTTTTCTCTTTTTTCCTTCGGATTGTACTGTTTCTGGGACATTGCTGATATGTCTTCTGTTATTGTCTGTTGCTGTGAAAAAGCCTCCCCCTAGTAGTCCATGGTACTCCATTCAAGCTACTATGCCACTACTAGGCTACTAGCCACTTCATACTTTAGACGCGCCATACGAAGAACAAACGAATTTCTGTCTACAGCTTCCCTTCTTTCAGTGAACGTCAGCCTAACATCGTCACAAGACAGCAGTGAGGTACTAACTACTCATGAATCAAATTTGAGGGCCGAGAAGGTGGATTTTTGCCGAATGGTAATGAATGATAAGCAATGAATAAATGAAAGATGATAATGGAGAGACCAGCATCCGGCGGGGTTGAACCCACGACCTTCCGCTTGTGGGCCCAGTGCTCTACCACTGGGCTATAGAGGCCTCAATAGGGCATTTTTGACTTCTCCACATTATTCCTTTTCTACACAAAAAGGTTAAAGGGTGTTGTACTAGGATACTAATTCTGTTTTCATAACAAAGGAATATTGAGAAAAATACAATGTGACTTTATTTTTGTCTTTTTGTGTGTTTTCGGGTTTAATATGTTCCGTGAAAGCTGCTTTTATACTTATTTGTATAAACTCTGTATGGCTATGTTTTACTATTTATTTCTCCTTCTAACTAGATCGGTATGTCCGGATTTTATATTTCAAATTCTGTGATCAAATACCTAGAAATGTGTGAGTTCTATAACTTCGTAAATGTCCTATATAATTCAATGTGATTTACAAAGACCATGCATGAACTATAAAGAACAGTATCTTGATGTTCGTGCTTCTTTTTACAAGAGCTTTCAGATTTTCTTTATTATTCAACCCTTGAAATGATTGGAGCAATATAATCATGAATTATTTGCTTTGTACTTTTCATAAAGTAATCCTTAATAATGATTTACGAATATACAAAGAACAATAACAAATATCGGACAGGGAAAGCAGCATTCAAGGACGACAGTCAACCACAAAACTTAAAAACAAACACGCAAACAGACAAACGAGAAGGCAAAAGTAATAAAAATGCAAACGACATCACAAATATAAAAGGGTTTACAATAGGGCTACCGCCTTGGAACGGTCAGTGGCAACAAAGGCCACTGGGGGTTTAAACCGGTTTTAGGGTGCACCAAACCTCACACTTACCCTACTGTCATCCCATTAAAACAGGACAGTATAAATAAAGAAATCCCCGCCATGATCTAATCTCTAACCGACAATGCAGCATCAATAGGCAATATAAGTAAAACACAAATATGCTCGTGTATATATAATACAAAAAAAAAAATAGCCTAGAAAGCCACAATGAAAGTAC
Source organism: Cyrtodaria siliqua (assembly GCA_037043455.1). NCBI lineage: Eukaryota > Metazoa > Mollusca > Bivalvia > Adapedonta > Hiatellidae > Cyrtodaria > Cyrtodaria siliqua. Next base: position 18,878 of record JAWPHD010009755.1, on the reverse strand, counting down.
TCGGTGACTTGGCCGAAGCCAGAGCAACAAGAGAATAAACCATTAAGGGCACGACAGGAAAGATCATAGACAAACATCAACGTCCCAATGGGCTTTAGGTAGGCGTCATCATAGGGTCCACAGCCTGTCCGGTCATCGTACAATTAAAGAGGAAATCATAGTGGCGAGCTGTAAAAGGGTCCACCACCAAGCATGTAGTACGTTGCAAAATGATAGGGTCATAATCTCTTTTGATAAACTTTTTAACAAGTTTAAGTTTATAAATCACATCACCATAGAAGTCAGGTTGTGATAGTCCTTGTCGCAGAAGAGTCATTAAATTACTTTTATATTTGGAAAGAAGATCAGGATTTTGCTAAGGTTTTACGAAGTTTATGGTAACGGTAACCCTGACTGAGTAGCTCTTTAGTTATACAAAGATTACGAATATTGAAGTCCTCAACTCGAGTACAAGCTCTTGAAAAACGAATAAGTTGAGACACATACACCCCACAAGAAGTTGCTTGGGGAACATCCCCATCCAAGTGGGGGTAATTAACAATGTCAAAATTAAAATCATCTCTCTTGTATAGATTTTGCTAATTATTTCACCATTTTCAATCGAGAGATCTAAATCAAGATAAGAAGCGTTATTATCAGATATATTTTCTTTATTAAGCTGAAGTTCTTTAGGATAAATATTATGAACCATAGTTGGAAAGAAAGGGTTGTCAATGTTCAGTATGTCATCCAGTTACCGAGAGGTGTCATTAAAAGCTTCAATAACATCTGCCTGGCTATCTGGTGAAAGACTCAACATGAAATCCCTTTCGTAGAAAACAAAAACAAATCTGCGACAAGTGGTGCACAGTTCGTACCCATAGGGATACCAACAATTTGTCTATAAGCGGTGGTATCATACCTGACGAAAATATTATCTAATAGGAAGATAATTAAGTGATTCACAAACTTCATAGCAAGTCCACATAGTATAATTGTCTAAACTGCCGTTATTAAAAAAACGCTTTAATATTATTACATGCCAAAAATGTAGTATTTTCTCTAGCGAATGTTTTTTGAATAAGAGAAATTAGCTTGTCTTTAATAAGATGATGTGGTAAGGTTGTATATAGTGTAGAGAAGTCATAAGTACTTATTGATGAAACTTGACCTTTATTGACAATTTTATCAAGAACGTCTCCTGAATATTTATAGACCAAACAAAATTAATCCCAGAGTTTTCATAGTTTTATCACAATATAGTTTATCTTGATCTTTAACGGCAGTAAGACAAGAAGTTAAAAGTTTGGATATGTTTGTTGTGGTGCAGGCACTAGAATTAGAAATAAAGCGAGCCTTATACGGATTGTTATGTAATTTAGGAATCCAGTACATGATAGGCAGTTTATTTTGCTTATCGTTTACACCAGCCTTGAAAGTAGTGCAAGTTATGTAAAAATATAAAAACACTGTGACGTCATAGTGACCGTACTCTAAATTCCAATATCCGGTAGTTGTAGTACGGCATAGCCACGCCCCTTTAGTTACCCTAAATTAAACGATTTAATGCTCTGCATTCATCAAAGGAAATGTCACCGACCATGCTACAAAAAAAAATGAAAGAAAGAAAATTACCTAGAGAACCTCCTTAAGTTTAAACAAAATCTTGATTGCTGTGTATCCATATAATTATATTATTTCAGTTATAATTCTGCTGTAAGGAATGATACAATTTGTACTGACAATAATGAATGATGTAATCAATACTCACGTTAAGCAATATCATCATAATCTGTCCCATGATAATCAAAGTTTTTAGAATAGACTCCATCCTGGACAACGTTGTAACACGAACCCTGACTGCGATACGGCAAGTGTGACTCTTCACATTGGCATATAAATATATAACGTCCTATCTTTTTTTGTGATGGAAAGGTCATTGGTTTCTCATGACTTATTAAGCTCCCTTATGACCGGATGCTACAAATGTCCTTTGTTCATATTCGTTTGGTTATAAAATGTCACTGCTTTCGAAATAAGAGGTCGGAACACTTCCGATGTTTTGAAAATTGGCAATAATTGAGTAATTCACTTTTGACATTATCAAAAAAAATGCGCAGATACCACATTTTAACATCATTATTTAATATCTAACACCTCGAACGATATATTACGAGCGCACGCCGAGACATTACCGTGATGTTCTGCAACATCAGAAGTAGATATACAAATCTAACATAAAATGTAGGATTCAAGGACGGCATTTACTACAAACATACAAAGAAACAAACAACAACTATAAATATGAATAAATGGCAAGGTATGACATCAAAACCATAAAATGGTTGACAATATGGCTACCGCCTATGAACGGTCAGTGGCAAAAACGGCCCCTGGGGGTTTAAACCAGGTCCTAGGGTGCACCAAACCTCACTCTTACACTATTGTCATCACAATAAACGGGAGAGTGTAAATAAAGATATCCCCACCAGGTTATATTCTCTAACAAAAAAAGTAGCAGTAATAGGCGGTATAAATAAATCATGTGTATATAATATAAAAAAACAGAAGTCGAGAATGGGTACGACAAGACAAGATTAAAGACAAACATCGAAAGCTACCGTCCTGTAAGGATTTAGATAGACGTCATCATAGGATCCAAAATCAGTCTGGTCATCGCACAATCAAAGCGGAAATCACAATCAGTCTGGTCATCGCACAATCAAAGCGGAAATCAAAATCAGTCTGGTCATCGCACAATCAAAGCGGAAATCACAATCAGTCTGGTCATCGCACAATCAAAGCGGAAAGCACAATCAGTCTCAATCAGTCTGGTCATCGCACAATCAAAGCGGAAATCACAATCAGCCTGGTCATCGCACAATCAAAGGGGAAATCACAATCAGCCTGGTCATCGCACAATCAAAGCGGAAATCACAATCAGCCTGGTCATCGCACAATCAAAGCAGAAAGCACAATCAGCCTGGTCATCGCACAATCAAAGCGGAAATCACAATCAGCCTGGTCATCGCACAATCAAAGCGGAAATCACAATCAGCCTGGTCATCGCACAATCAAAGCGGAAAGCACAATCAGCCTGGTCATCGCACAATCAAAGCTGAAATCACAATCAGTCTGGTCATCGCACAATCAAAGCGGAAATCACAATCAGCCTGGTCATCGCATAATCAAAGCGGAAAGCACAATCATCCTGGTCATCGCACAATCAAAGCGGAAAGCACAATCAGTCTGGTCATCGCACAATCAAAGCGGAAATCACAATCAGCCTGGTCATCGCACAATCAAAGCGGAAAGCACAATCAGCCTGGTCATCGCACAATCAAAGCGGAAATCACAATCAGCATGGTCATCGCACAATCAAAGCGAAAAGCACAATCAGTCTGGTCATCGAACAATCAAAGCGGAAATCACAATCAGCCTTGTCATCACACAATCAAAGCGGAACGCACAATCAGTCTGGTCATCGCACAATCAAAGCAGAAATCACAAGCAGCCTGGTCATCGCACAATCCAAGCGGAAATCACAATCAGCCTGGTCATCGCACAATCAAAGCGGAAATTACAATCAGCCTGGTCATCGCACAATCAAAGCAGAAATCACAATCAGCCTGGTCATCGCACAATCAAAGCGGAAAGCACAATCAACCTGGTCATCGCACAATCAAAGCGGAAATCACAATCAGTCTGGTCATCGCACAATCAAAGCGAAAAGCACAATCAGTCTGGTCATCGCACAATCAAAGCGGAAAGCATAGTTGCGAACTGTAAATGAGTCAACCACTAAACATGCAGTCTATGTAAAACATGTGACCCCTGGAGCGGGGCTGCATTTAACCCCAGTCTCACCATTTTAAAAAACTTGGTAGAACACACCATAAGCTTTTAGTAAATTCAAATTATTATGGCTATTGTAGTTTCAGAGAAGAGGATGTTTTAAGTTTTTCCCTATATATATATATATATGTCTATGTAAAACATGTGACCCCTGGGGCGGAGCCAGGGTCACCATTTGAACAAGCTTGATAGAAGAACAGGTGCTTGTAATAAATGCAAAATATTAAACCTCTGGCTCTTGTAGTTTCCGAGAAGATGTATTTTAGTTTTGTTTTTGAAAAATATGTGACCCCAGGGTCACCATTTCAACAAACTTGTAGAGGACCGTAAGCTTATAGTAAATTGAAAATATTAAACCTCTGGCTCTTGTAGCTAAAAGAGAGAATTTTTTTTAAGTTTTTCCCTACATAAGTCTATGTAAAAGATATGTAAAACATATTCGAACAAGCTTGGTAGGGGACCATAAGCTTAGAGTAAAGATAAAACATTTTTAAAAAGTTGCACGTTATATGGCTAGTAGATGATTGCTGTTATTTTGAAATTAAATGTATCCGAATTGTATGTATTAGAAAAGAAAGTTAGAGGCCAATCACCAGCCCTACATGCATCTTGTTTAGGAAAGATTGTTTAAAACTATTCAATACAAAATAACATAACAATGTAAAAAGGGAGACAGTTATGTTTTATTAGGGCTTTATATGACAGGGATATGACACGACAGTACAAAAGCTGTTTTCAACTGAAACACTTGTCGTCAAGGTAAGTTTATCGATTATACGCTACATTTATCGATTTTTTACTACGCTTATCGTGGCGGTATGCGTGGGGTATGACTGAAATGCGAAAAGGGCCCTTTTCGCGAAAAGGGCATTCAAACTACGAAAAGGGCCTAAAAATATACAAAATAAAATATTTTAGAAAGTCTTTATTCCTCAAAAATACGTATGTATAGCGACAATTATCAGCTACGAAAAGTGCCCGTTTTATACATAGTGCATCAATATTGTTTGGTTTTGGTGATTTAAATGTGAAGAATGTGTAATTCTACTTAGAATAAAATAAAAATATACAAAATAAAATATTTTAGAAAGTCTTTATTCCTCAAAAATACGTATGTATAGCGACAATTATCAGCTACGAAAAGGGCCGGTCTGCGAAAAGGGCCCGTTTTATACATAGTGCATCTATATTGTTTGGATTTGGTGATTTAAATGTGAAGAATGTGTAATTATACTAAGAATAAAATAAAAATATACAAAATAAAATATTTTAGAAAGTCTTTATTCCTCAAAAGTACGTATGTATAGCGACAATTATCAGCTACGAAAAGGGCCGGTCTGCGAAAAGGGCCCGTTTTATACATAGTGCATCTATATTGTTAGGTTTTGGTGATTTAAATGTGAAGAATGTGTAATTATACTAAGAATAAAATAAGAATATACTAAATAAAATATTTTAGAAAGTCTTAATTCCTCAAAAATACGTATGTATAGCGACAATTATCAGCTACGAAAAGGGCCGGTCTGCGAAAAGGGCCCGTTTTATTTATTATAAATATGTTTATGTAATATAGTGATTTGTTTCATGTAACTTTGTTTTTCATCAATAAAAGTAATAAAAAAATGTGTGCTTTTCAAAGAAACTCAAACAATCAGTATCTTATTAAACTTATTTAATTCAAAGTTATGCACTAGAAGCGAGTCACATACACTACGAAAAGGGCATATGCATGACGAAAAGGGCCGTACATAGCCGTTAACGAACGTGGAAAGGACATGAATAAATAAGTAACTAGCATTCTCTTAACACTCACCCTTCTCATAGGAGTAACACGACAACAACAATATGTTATAAATGTATATTTATTATTTAATGGTATAAACCATTGGACGACCGACTGACTGACCTTATTAACATTAATTAATAACAAACACTTCACCTTCAACTTATAATACGATACATAAGGAACTGCACCTTTAAAAAATAGCAGTCTCTCATCACAGACTTGCGCCAGTCTATTATTTTCACATGACATATTCCAAACTGATCCCAGATCGCTTACGCGAACTATACAGTACATATAAAGCAAACGCAATACTTCCCGTCAACTGAATAAGCAAAGGAGATACGATTTTATATCTACTGTTTTAGCATACAATCAACCCAGTATTCTCCCTTATATAATACAATTTCCTTCGACAGAATTACTTGATATCACTGGTGATAAATTAAAATTAAACTGTATTAAACAAATGTTATTATTTCTAAGATATAAAATGTCATTCCCACTGCACCAGCTCCACCAATCACGTCGTACTTTAAACAGAGCACCATCAATGTGATACCGAGCCGTCCGCGAAAAACCCACGTATGGGAAACATGTATCCGATAACATTTTTAATCAAGGTATCACTCAGGATAAGATCTCGGACTTGATCTTTAACTATCAAAAGTACAAACGTTTCAGTAATCAATGGAACCAATACAGCTCGGACAACATCAATATCCTGAAATTTCTTCAAGTCCATAATATGTAAGTTACTGCAACAGGATTTACTAAGAATCTAAAATTTTAACGTGTTAACTGGTCAGTCATCCAACGCTGAATGGCAAAAACTGGCGTTCTACACGCCACGTGCACCCCACTGAGAGTGCGCCCCCTATGAGAATCACTCACATCAAGAGAAATCAATTATCGTCTAATTCGCTACTCTCAAACGACAATAATGTCATAACAATATATTTTAAAGGTGATGTTTAAATGTATTAATATCAATAGACCTGTTTTTGATATTTTTATTTTTTTTATAAAAATAATATGTTTATTTAAGTCGAAGAGCGTTCAGTTACAGATGGATAAATCAGATTTAATCGAGTTAATATGAATTAATTTTAATTTTGATGTTGTTTATAATCATACAAGAAATAAATCTGATTTATCCGCCTGTATCCAGGCCACACCACGAGGAGGCGCTCTTATCATGGCCCGTCCCTTTCCCTTTTCCCTTAGGCGCCATATAACCTTTCATGTGTTGGTGCGCCTTAAAATCCATCGGGACATGGGACAGTCGGAGTCTGTCGATACTACTTTATTGGTATTAGTTTTACCGCAGTCCGTCAGAAATCACTTTAGTCGTTTTTGTCTGCTTTCTTCTGTCATTATAGACCAGTAACTTATGTCAGTTTGGTGATGGGTGTACCTGTCAGCTAGCCGATAATTGCCCGTGTCCCTAATTGCCCGACAGTGCTCCTCCTGTTCACTAGTGACGATGCTGTAAAGTGTATTAATAATTTTGGGAAGGTCTTGCATTTTCCAGTGGGTGGCCGTTTTCAGAATATGGTTTGCACTCTCGCAGTTATTATTTGTCCAATTGGGTGGAATTTTCCTCTGTTTTACCGGTTCAATTACATGCTCTTTAAGGAGTGATAATAGCTTGTTTTGAAAATATTGCATGAATTTTTTTTCCGCAACGGTGTTGTCTTTCTCTGTAATTAATTGTTGTAAATTTGACAGTCGATAGTTAAAAGTGGGGTGTGACTAAAACGCAGACGCTTTCTGCAGACAAGTTAAACATATAGGGAAAACGCAGACAATATGATTATATAGTGTTATTGGAAAACGCAGACAATATGGCTATATAGTGTTTTGGATAGACACTGAGGTGTTAAGTGGCCATTGTAATAATTGTAAATAAAAGTTAATTTATCAACATCTTGAATTCAAATTGTTATACAATTAATACTGTTAATTTAATCTTGTTTATAATATTACTTAAATGAAATTAAATAAGTTACGGTAGATTTATGTAACCTTATTTTATGAACTGATAATGATTAGTTTTTTTTATTTAGTTTTTTCAGATCATTTGTTAAAATTATTAAATACTTTTAAAACATGAAAATAAAAGAAAACACTGACTTAAATGTATAAAATAAGGTTTATAATTTTCATGTTATAAATTGCCTCTGTTTCAGTAACGTTTAATAGTAGAGGTCTTTTATGAAAATATTGTAAAATAAAGGAATAAATTCGAACACAAGCGATTTTTGGCATACGCCATATATAGGGTGCCTTGTATAACATACTAAAAATCTTCCAAAATCTGCTGATGCTAAATGCCTTTTTTTGGGGCTTAAAAGTTGGAAAATGAAGAAAAATCGTCGTTTTCTGGAATCCTCCAATAACTTTTTTTTTATTTGTCATAGGAAGTTAAAAACATTCAGAGATGTCACAATATATATTGGGTATATTTTTCAGTCATTTACACTTCCGGAAAAAAATCCAATATGGCGGCAATAATCCAAAATGGCAGCCAAAATCAAAGATTTTGAAGTTGTATCTTCATTTTTCTTTTTTTTTCTTCATTAACTAGCTTAATTAAATCTTTTTAAATAAGTAGTCTTGCTGCGACATATAGTCTGATTCATAAAAGCAGTTTGTAGATTATAAAATGTCATACTGGGCATACTGGGTGCCTACTCCTTATCGTCATTTATAGTCGTTCCGTACTGGGTGCCTACCCTCAGTTCTTATCGTCGTTTGGAGTCCTACTGGATGCCTACTCTCAGTCCTTATCGTCGTTTTTAGTCATACTGGGTGCCTACCCTCAGTCCTTATCGTCGTGTTTAGTCATACTGGGTGCCTACCCTCAGTCCTCATCGATGTTTATTTTCATAATGGGTGCCTACCCTCAGTCCTTATCGCTGTTTGGAGTCCTACTGGGTGCCCACCCTCAGTCCTTATCGTCGTTTGGAGTCCTACTGGGTGCCTACCCTCAGTCCTTATCGTCGTTTTTAGTTATACTGGGCGCCTACCCTCAGTCCTTATCGATGTTTATAGTCATAATGGGTGCCTACCCTGTCCTTATCGTCGTTTGTAGTCATACTGGGTGCCTACCCTCAGTCCTTATCGACGTTTATAGTCATAATGGGTGCCTACCCTCAGTCCTTATCGTCGTTTGTAGTCGTACTGGGTGCCTACCCTCAGTCTTTATCGATGTTTATAGTCAGTCCTTATCGCTGTTTGTGGTCCTACTGGGTGCCTACCCTCAGTCCTTATCGTCGTTTTTAGTCATACTGGGTGCCTACCTTTAGTCCTTATCGATGTTTATAGTCATAATGGGTGCCTACCCTCAGTCCTTATCATCGTTTTTAGTCATACTGGGTGCCTACCCTTAGTCCTTATCGATGTTTATAGTCATAATGGGTGCCTACCCTCAGTCCTTATCGTCGTTTGGAGTCCTACTGGATGCCTACTCTGTCCTTATCGTCGTTTTTAGTCATACTGGGTGCCTACCCTGTCCTTATCGTCGTGTTTAGTCATACTGGGTACCTACCCTCAGTCCTCATCGATGTTTATTTTCATAATGGGTGCCTACCCTCAGTCCTTATCGCTGTTTGGAGTCCTACTGGGTGCCCACCCTCAGTCCTTATCGTCGTTTGGAGTCCTACTGGGTGCCTACCCTCAGTCCTTATCGTCGTTTTTAGTCATACTGGGCGCCTACCCTCAGTCCTTATCTATGTTTATAGTCATAATGGGTGCCTACCCTCAGTCCTTATCATCGTTTTTAGTCATACTGGGTGCCTACTCTCAGTCCTTATCGATGTTTATAGTCATAATGGGTGCCTACCCTCAGTCCTTATCGTCGTTTGTAGTCATACTGGGTGCCTACCCTCAGTCCTTATCGACGTTTTGTCATAATGGGTGCCTACCCTCAGTCCTTATCGTCGTTTGTAGTCATACTGGGTGCCTACCCTCAGCCCTTATCGACGTTTATAGTCATATTGGGTGCCTACCCTCAGTCCTTATCGTCGTTTTTAGTCATACTAGGCGCCTACCCTCAGTCCTTATCGATGTTTATAGTCAGTCCTTATCGCTGTTTGTGGTCCTACTGGGTGCCTACCCTCAGTCCTTATCGATGTTTATAATAATAATAATGTGTGCCTACCCTCAGTCCTTATCGCTGTTTTGAGTCCTATTGGGTGTTTTATTGGGGTTTCAGTCGCACCGACAACTAAGGTCATATAGCGTTTTCCAGCTATTACTGGTGGTGGAAGACCTGATTTACACTGACTGAATGCACAAGCAATGCACAATAGTAGAACCATCGACACATCACAAGTTAGATGGAAAGCTTCCCCACTTACAAATTCAAATCGATCCCCAAGAAGATGCAACTAACTGCAGTCACGCGTCAATTAGTTGAAAGTCAGGGACTCTAAAAACTCGACCACGGGTGCCCCATGTTTTGTTTTTAATGGTTATCATTGTTTCACTATAGAATAAACATCATTTATAGATTTTAAGGTGTTGTTTAGTATATAATACAAAATATAATTGTTTTTGCGTAATATTACTTTGTCTATGTAATAAACACATATAAAATCATTAAAAAAACATTTTTGGCAGCCATTTTGGATTATTGTCGCCAAATTTGAATTAATTTTAGATGGATTATGGTTCTAATATTTGCACAATATATGTTTATACATTCATGGCATTTTTTAGCTTTATCAAAGATGTAGAACTGAAGTTAAAGGCCGATTCCAGAAATTCGCAGTTTTTTTAATATTTTCCCACTTTTTACCTCAAAAAAGGCATTTAGCATCAGCAGACTGTGGAAGATTTTTAGTATGTTATTTAACAATGCCTACTCATTACATATGCCAAAATTCGCTTGTGTTCGAATTAATTCCCCTATTTTCATAAAAGACCTCTACTATAAAGCCTGGTAATAAATCGCCAACCTATGTAAAGAGAAGCAATCAACAACAAAGTATTTTTTATAAATTTAATTGATATTTTATCAAGATCATAACAGGAAAATTTCACAAAGTAATTTTTTATAAATTTAATTGATATTTAATCAAGATCATAACAGGAAAATTTCATAATCAAATACATAAGTATATAACTAATATATTTTATAAATAACATCACAGATAATGAATAAAATATACACATATCAGAACATTTCATTATACAATATGAGCTCATTACATTACTGATGAGTAACACATGTGAACAGTCTAACATAGGCCACATGTAAAATCTTTGTCTGCTGTTGCTATGTCAGCTGGCGCATTGATACAGAATATATGAAACCATTCTTCAAATTTACTGCATTGAACCATATTGTCCAGACATTCTGGTAAGTTACAAAGACAGAAATGTTCAATATTGATTTCTGTACTGTGCCTCTGTCTTCTCATACTTATGGTTTTATTTGTTAACGGAAACTCAGAAATTTCTTTTTTCTCGAAACAATTTAAAAGATGTGATCTTAACTTTGTCGAGTCAACAATCAAATCAAAACACAGTTTTTTTCTTAAGCAATATGATGTCGCAAAAGCAATAGCAAACAGTCCACAGTATACTGAGTTATTTTGTTTCATTACGGATGGTACTTGAATTGTTATAGACTTTTTGTCTTTGCCATATATTAATGATAATTGGATTTTGAGACCATTTGGAATAATACGCTCACTTGGTCTTTCATTACCTAAACTGTCTAACAGATATATTTTGTTATCATGAAAGATACTGACAACCCAGTGATCATTGTGAGTATGGTGTATCTGACAAGAAGGTGAAACTGTACTTTCCATTGGAAGTTTTGTTTTCCACCTATTTTCAGTATCGTCAAACTTTGGAACTTGTTCAGTTAACTGTAGACCACCAATTGAATTCCCAACTTTTTCCCTTAACATTATGTTAACTGCTTCCATGTGATTTGAATTAAGTTTTTTATTGTTAATTAGATCATCACGGTCTTTGAATGTAAGTCTTAAATCCATGTTCCATATCTCACTGACCTCATGTTTTGTCTCGTATGAATTATCTTCACGTTGCAATTCTAAATCAATGAAATTTTCATCTTCTAAAATTGTTGAACAATTTCCTAATTTAGCAAATTTCTTATTTTCACGGTCATCAAAAGTTAATTTTCTCTTTTTCTCTGTACTTACAGGAGTTTTTTGAGCATCAGAGTTTTGCTTCAAAATTGATCTGGGTGTTGAATTATTAAAAAGTAAAGTCTTCTTAGCCTTTTGATTGGTTTTTGAATTGATACCGGTATTGTTAATGGTTGGTGTATCAAACTCTTCACTTTGTACTGTTTTAATTGCAGAATCTGGAGCTGGTAATATAGTTGTGTCGCCATCATTATCTCCTTTTCTACCCTTTTTAGTTCCACATTTTTTCATGTGCTTCGGGCGACAGTTCTTGCGCAATTGAGACAAGTTAAACACCTTTTTCTTATCTTCTGGAATAGACATGCCTATAGCCAGCATAGCAGAGATTATGTGATAGCATCTTGTATTTGCGAGACATGAACACGTTTCTTTCGGGAATAATGTGACTGAATATGTTTTGTCTTTTGCTGACTTGACCATAAACGCTCCCATTTCAGGCTCAAGGATAATGCCATTATCAGAAATAGTTTTAATTGCTAATGAACGTTGTGAAGATGAACTCTTGGAATTTGATTTTTCAGTGCTTTCACACTTACAGTTTTCATTACTTGGTACCCCACTATTTATTATTTTGTTTTCATTGAAATTTTCTTTGTTTTCATCAATTAACACGGCAATGTCAACTTTAACCAACTGTATCATTTTGTCTGGATGATATACATTCATACGCCGTCCATCAAACAGGTTCTGTGATCTTGGTAGAACTTCAGAAATCAGAACTGTCACACTGCAATGATATAAAATAAACACCTTACATTATAGAATGACAATGAAAAATAAGAAACAAACAAATGCAATAATAAAATTTAACTATGACTGTCATAGTTAACTTTTTTATTGCATTTGTTTGTTTCTTAAATGAAAATAAACTTCTTTGCGCCATTTGTGTATTGAAAATACATAAATTTTGAACATCCACAAATTAATAAAGTCCGTTACTCGACAGTACAAAAATAGTACATTTGTTTTATCTCAGTTCGGTCTAATCAATCAGAAGCCGGTAGCAATCAATTAAACAGTTAATCCAATCAAGTCATAATAGTCTCAACCCGCAAAAAGCATCATAAACTTCAAAGATAATTGTTGAATTATTAACACAATTTACACAGTGATAGGTTATTTCCGCCTCAGTGCCACAAGCTGTGACAGCAGCAAATTTGATTGGTCGAGAGGCGATCAAGGTCGTCAGGCAAGATGTCAATCACTGTTAGGCTCATTTGTTTATAGGTACAGGTTTACCACCACCAATTACATGTAAACCTCAGAGGTGTAGTCGAATGTAGTTCCTATAATAAAAAGTAATCCCTCCTTTTTCGATGGAAATGGGCATTATAAGTAGGGGAAACCCGCCCATTTCTATTCGATTTTGTGGTTATATGTATAAGAAGCGTATTAATAGGTTTTACTGGATCACTGATGAACATTTTCGAAATTTCGACTCTATGCTTACACTTTGTGAGCAATGAAAACAGTCGATCAATAAAAACAGCTGTACCCTTGACCTGTTTAGTAAACAAACAAGAACTTTCTTACATGTCTTGTGACCCCACGTTTTCTGGTGATTTTTCAAGTGGAAAAATAGTTTTCTATATGAACATTACACTGCTGCATTATCCATACTTGAGTTGAATTTGCAGCAAATCATTAATATGTGACACTTTAACATTGGTGTCTATGGGGAAATAATTAGTGCTTTCATACCTATAAGAGATGCGCGCAGTAATTAGGAATCGCTCAGATTCGTACCTAGGCACACTTTTCCGATTACAGTTGGTAAAATAAGCTCAGAAATAAGTTTTCCATAGTTTATTACATATGTTTTGAGCGTTTTTAGTCCAATTTTGTCTATAAAAGCCGTAATTTTGAGTTTCATTTTTTTTTCGTGTTTAAAATGACGTACTGGTGAAGTGTTTGCAGTTGAACTATGTCTTTTTGGTATCAGCATGTAGGGTTGCATGTTTGCAACATGTTTTCATGAATTAAATCTGCATGACAACAGGTTTGGTAGGCATGAAACCACTAAATCTTTCCCCTACCCCCCTAAAATAGGATACTGTGAACAATGAAGATTTGTGTAAAAGGTAAAATAGTATTCCTTATCATTCAAACTCGACTTGGTAGCGTTCAGCTAGTATCAATTCAGATTTTAGCGGTATTTTTGGCATTATTAAGCTCGTATTCGCTACTATAATCAGGTATGTTACCACCAATTTTGAAGAATTTGACTGAAAAATCAATTTTGGCATGAAAATCGACATAAACTGGCATATTCATCGTCCTAATTGTACCTAAAATGCATATTTTATTTATTTCCATTGAATGTTCTAAACATGTGATCTATTTAATATGATGTATTGACAAGAAATGCCGTTTGGTATGACAATTCAGACAGTGTAAAATTTAAAAAAATATCTCTGATTTTTGTCGATTTCAGACTATTGTCCTTGTTATTCACAAGACCATATCTCGGCAAATAATCGTTCGATTTGCATGAAGTAGGTGTTTTTAAGCTTGTTATGAAAATGACAACACAAAATCCTCATTTAAGAAACATCTGAACACGTTTTTTCCTCTTATAGAGATGCGTGCAGTAATTAGGAATCGCTCAGATTCGTACCTAGGCACACTTTTCCGATTACAGTTGGTAAAATAAGCTCAGAAATAAGTTTTCCATAGTTTATTACATATGTTTTGAGCGTTTTTAGTCCAATTTTGTCTATAAAAGCCGTAATTTTGAGTTTCATTTTTTTTCGTGTTTAAAATGACGTACTGGTGAAGTGTTTGCAGTTGAACTATGTCTTTTTGGTATCAGCATGTAGGGTTGCATGTTTGCAACATGTTTTCATGAATTAAATCTGCATGACAACAGGTTTGGTAGGCATGAAACCACTAAATCTTTCCCCTACCCCCCTAAAATAGGATACTGTGAACAATGAAGATTTGTGTAAAAGGTAAAATAGTATTCCTTATCATTCAAACTCGACTTGGTAGCGTTCAGCTAGTATCAATTCAGATTTTAGCGGTATTTTTGGCATTATTAAGCTCGTATTCGCTACTATAATCAGGTATGTTACCACCAATTTTGAAGAATTTGACTGAAAAATCAATTTTGGCATGAAAATCGACATAAACTGGCATATTCATCGTCCTAATTGTACCTAAAATGCATATTTTATATATTTCCATTGAATGTTCTAAACATGTGATCTATTTAATATGATGTATTGACAAGAAATGCCGTTTGGTATGACAATTCAGACAGTGTAAAATTTAAAAAAATATCTCTGATTTTTGTCGATTTCAGACTATTGTCCTTGTTATTCACAAGACCATATCTCGGCAAATAATTGTTCGATTTGCATGAAGTAGGTGTTTTTAAGCTTGTTATGAAAATGACAACACAAAATCCTCATTTAAGAAACATCTGAACACGTTTTCTCCTCTTATAAGAGATGCGTGCAGTAATTAGGAATCGCTCAGATTCGTACCTAGGCACACTTTTCCGATTACAGTTGGTAAAATAAGCTCAGAAATAAGATTTCCATAGTTTATTACATATGTTTTGAGCGTTTTTAGTCCAATTTTGTCTATAAAAGCCGTAATTTTGAGTTTCATTTTTTTTTCGTGTTTAAAATGACGTACTGGTGAAGTGTTTGCAGTTGAACTATGTCTTTTTGGTATCAGCATGTAGGGTTGCATGTTTGCAACATGTTTTCATGAATTAAATCTGCATGACAACAGGTTTGGTAGGCATGAAACCACTAAATCTTTCCCCTACCCCCCTAAAATAGGATACTGTGAACAATGAAGATTTGTGTAAAAGGTAAAATAGTATTCCTTATCATTCAAACTCGACTTGGTAGCGTTCAGCTAGTATCAATTCAGATTTTAGCGGTATTTTTGGCATTATTAAGCTCGTAATCGCTACTATAATCAGGTATGTTACCACCAATTTTGAAGAATTTGACTGAAAAATCAATTTTGGCATGAAAATCGACATAAACTGGCATATTCATCGTCCTAATTGTACCTAAAATGCATATTTTATTTATTTCCATTGAATGTTCTAAACATGTGATCTATTTAATATGATGTATTGACAAGAAATGCCGTTTGGTATGACAATTCAGACAGTGTAAAATTTAAAAAAATATCTCTGATTTTTGTCGATTTCAGACTATTGTCCTTGTTATTCACAAGACCATATCTCGGCAAATAATCGTTCGATTTGCATGAAGTAGGTGTTTTTAAGCTTGTTATGAAAATGACAACACAAAATCCTCATTTAAGAAACATCTGAACACGTTTTTTCCTCTTATAGAGATGCGTGCAGTAATTAGGAATCGCTCAGATTCGTACCTAGGCACACTTTTCCGATTACAGTTGGTAAAATAAGCTCAGAAATAAGTTTTCCATAGTTTATTACATATGTTTTGAGCGTTTTTAGTCCAATTTTGTCTATAAAAGCCGTAATTTTGAGTTTCATTTTTTTTTCGTGTTTAAAATGACGTACTGGTGAAGTGTTTGCAGTTGAACTATGTCTTTTTGGTATCAGCATGTAGGGTTGCATGTTTGCAACATGTTTTCATGAATTAAATCTGCATGACAACAGGTTTGGTAGGCATGAAACCACTAAATCTTTCCCCTACCCCCCTAAAATAGGATACTGTGAACAATGAAGATTTGTGTAAAAGGTAAAATAGTATTCCTTATCATTCAAACTCGACTTGGTAGCGTTCAGCTAGTATCAATTCAGATTTTAGCGGTATTTTTGGCATTATTAAGCTCGTATTCGCTACTATAATCAGGTATGTTACCACCAATTTTGAAGAATTTGACTGAAAAATCAATTTTGGCATGAAAATCGACATAAACTGGCATATTCATCGTCCTAATTGTACCTAAAATGCATATTTTATTTATTTCCATTGAATGTTCTAAACATGTGATCTATTTAATATGATGTATTGACAAGAAATGCCGTTTGGTATGACAATTCAGACAGTGTAAAATTTAAAAAAATATCTCTGATTTTTGTCGATTTCAGACTATTGTCCTTGTTATTCACAAGACCATATCTCGGCAAATAATCGTTCGATTTGCATGAAGTAGGTGTTTTTAAGCTTGTTATGAAAATGACAACACAAAATCCTCATTTAAGAAACATCTGAACACGTTTTTTCCTCTTATAAGAGATGCGTGCAGTAATTAGGAATCGCTCAGATTCGTACCTAGGCACACTTTTCCGATTACAGTTGGTAAAATAAGCTCAGAAATAAGTTTTCCATAGTTTATTACATATGTTTTGAGCGTTTTTAGTCCAATTTTGTCTATAAAAGCCGTAATTTTGAGTTTCATTTTTTTTTCGTGTTTAAAATGACGTACTGGTGAAGTGTTTGCAGTTGAACTATGTCTTTTTGGTATCAGCATGTAGGGTTGCATGTTTGCAACATGTTTTCATGAATTAAATCTGCATGACAACAGGTTTGGTAGGCATGAAACCACTAAATCTTTCCCCTACCCCCCTAAAATAGGATACTGTGAACAATGAAGATTTGTGTAAAAGGTAAAATAGTATTCCTTATCATTCAAACTCGACTTGGTAGCGTTCAGCTAGTTATCAATTCAGATTTTAGCGGTATTTTTGGCATTATTAAGCTCGTATTCGCTACTATAATCAGGTATGTTACCACCAATTTTGAAGAATTTGACTGAAAAATCTATTTTGGCATGAAAATCGACATAAACTGGCATATTCATAGTCCTAATTGTACCTAAATGATATTTTAGTTTATTTCCATTGAATGTTCTAACATGTGATCTATTTAATATGATGTATTGACAAGAAATGCCGTTTGGTATGACAATTCAGACAGTGTAAAATTTAAAAAAATATCTCTGATTTTTGTCGATTTCAGACTATTGTCCTTGTTATTCACAAGACCATATCTCGGCAAATAATCGTTCGATTTGCATGAAGTAGGTGTTTTTAAGCTTGTTATGAAAATGACAACACAAAATCCTCATTTAAGAAACATCTGAACACGTTTGTTCCTCTTATAAGAGATGCGTGCAGTAATTAGGAATCGCGCAGATTAGTACTAGGCACACTTTTCGATTACAGTTGGTAAAATAAGCTCAGAAATAAGATTTCCTATTAGTTTATTAATTTGTTTTGAGCGTTTTTTAGTCAATTTTGTTTTATAAGTAGTTTATTGAGTTTCATTTTTTTTCGTGTTTATAATGACGTACTGGTGAGTGTTTGCAGTTGAACTATGTCTTTTTGGTATCAGCATGTTGGGTTGCATGTTAGCAACATGTTTTCATGAATTAAATCTGCATGACAACAGGTTTGGTAGGCATGAAACCACTAATCTTTCCCCTAACCCCCTAAAATAGGATACTGTGAACAATGAAGATTTGTGTAAAGGTAAAATAGTATTCCTTATCATTCAAACTCGCTTGGTAGCGTTCACGTAGTATCAATTCAGATTTTAGCGGTATTTTTGGCATTATTAAGCTCGTAATCGCTACTATAATCAGGTATGTTACCACCAATTTTGAAGAATTTGAATGAAAATAATTTTGGCAATGATAAATCGAATTAAACTGGATATTCATCAGTCCTAATTGTACTAAAATGATATTTTTATTTATTTCCATTGAATGTTACTAACATGTGATCTATTTATTATGATGTATTGACAAGAAATGCCGTTTGGTATGACAATTCAGACAGTGTAAAATTTAAAAATATATCTGATTTTGTCGATTTCAGACTATTGTCCTTTGATATTCACAAAGACCATATCTCGGCAAATAATCGTTCGACTTGCATGAAGTAGGTGTTTTTAGCTTGTTATGAAAATGACAACACAAAATCTCATTTAAGATACAATCTGAACACGTTTTTTCACCTATTATAGAAGCGTGCAGTATAATTAGGAATCGCTCAGATTCGTACCTAGCTCCACTTTTCCTATTACAGTAGGTAAAATAATCCAGAAATAATGTTTCCATATTTTTAATACTTCTGTTTTAGAGCGATTCTTAGTACAATTTTGATATAA